>JAKSZP010009857.1:0-44970 GCA_022478985.1 Massospora cicadina | reverse complement strand
CCCATATGATATACAAACCCAAAAACAGGTGTGGAACTACGTCACCTGTCCCCTCCTATCCCCACAAGTATGCTCCACAATGTGGTGATACATGCGCCGCACATACAGAACAGCTGACCGTACGTTCTCAATGTTCAAGACATGCGCCATCTGTGGCGGACCCAACACACTAGCACACCGCCTGGAAGAATGCCCACCATCTGCGCATATCTGGACCAACGTGATGCACTTGTTCCAACAATCATCCACAACCAAATTCCGACTGTCCCGTGATATCATGGCACTCAACATGGCCTCACCTATCCCCCAGACACTGAGGGCCCTAATTGTGTGCATTGCAATATGGTCTATTCACACAATTACCCTCAACGCATTCATTGAGGTCTTCCACAACCTTAATTAAACCATCGTCAGGTTCCACAACCACTTAGCTGACCACTTCCAAGCCTGGCTGTTCGGCTCACTCCAACACAAATGGAAGAAACGGATGGGTACATGGATTATAATCTGGTTCCTCCGATATGACACTGAAAACCTCACAGTCTCCATAGTTGGTACACCCTACTAGCCAGGGTCGCCATGCCACCCAAGGTCTAGTCACCCACCACCCGTGGCCCCCAGCCACACCAAAGTGTGCCATGTCATATTTTGAGTTCTCTTTAGTTGCTTTACTCTCTTTTCCCGCTTCTGTTTTTTCTCCGCCTCCTCTTTTCTCCTACATATCGGATGTGTCTGTCCCCTGGTCGGCCATCCTCATACAAATAAATAAACAAATAAATAAAATTTCAAGAACAGAGCCCAAAGGTCACCAAACGCCAACCCAGGAGGATTGTTCATCCTCTTTGCCTCTTCCACCCTTGGTATATGCCCCAGAAAGACCTATGGTTGCCCCATTGCAGCTATTTGGTTTTGTCAAGGGCCTTTGGTATGTCCTTGAATTTCTATTTCCCTCACAAACATCATAAGGTGTCCCTATTACAATTAATCAAAACTGCTATGCAACTGAAATTCTGGGATTTCCACTGTGTTGTTACACACACACAGATTGGAAGCCCAGTCTTAATCAGCAGGTCCCATGACAAAGAGGGTGGTTGCCTATATAGTAGAAGGGGGAAAGGGAGCGTGGAAATTTGCAATGGCTAATCCTCTTGCTGGACACCCCTAAACGTCATCCTAGGCTTCTTGCAATAGAGTTGGGAAGAAGATATTAGAGGTCTTAGATGGCGTCATAAAGGTTTTGGCTGATTGTCTGCTGGATTGAGGAGAAATTGAGGGAAATAATGCCAAACTTAAATGAATTTCGTTAGATGGGTATTTCACCAACACTAGTTATTCCAAGACTCAACCTATCTGTTATAATTTTGGGCGGTATTGTTGGGATCCGCTGTAAGGGTCACACAGATCAAACCCAAAGAATAACAGACAGATGATATGGGGATCATTGGTCCTTCAGACACACTTGAAATTATACTAAAATATAGGAGCAATCGCTCTAATGATCTTTTATTTATACTAATACAGCGACCTCTCGCTGTTCTGTTCTCTCTCTACTATTAACAAATTTAAAATTCTCAATTGCCCATCTCGCTTATATACAGCAGCTTTGGATGATACCGCTCTCCTAGCTTGGACTATACTAATAAGCCAATTCTCCTTGGTTTTAGCTTGTTATATTCATCTCTATATCTTCCTAATTAGAGGTGATCTAATTTGTATTTGTTGAATGTTGAAATCACCTTATCACCTTATCATCTTATTTGGAGGAAATCCAATAATAACCTGTTATATTCCAATATCTCCTCATCTCGAGGCACTCAAATAATTGTAATTTATATCATGGTCGGTGGATTCTTCCAATCCACCCTAGATATTTCAGGCTTATCGTCCAGTCATATCAGAATCGCAACACTACCCCCCTTAACTGGATGATAAGGCTCCTATTGCTTATATGGTTGTAGGAACATTGCATGTGCTCAGTTAATGATCTGACTGCTTGCAGGGTCCTTGATGGTATAGGCGTCAACCCCAGTTTTCTCTATAACTTTGAACGGACCAATCCAAATACTGGCCAACTTGTGTTTCCGCCCAAACCCATGTTGATTATGAAAAAGAACCATATCACCCTCTTTAAACTAAGACTACCCACTATTGATGTACCTGATCAGCAGCCTGATTTTTAATCTTTTTGGATAAGCTGAAGGAATATGCTTTGGTTTGCAATTTGATCAATGTGTTCACAAGGTTAGTCAAATAGTGGTGGAGTTCCATTCCGCTGGTGTCTTCTACACACAAATAAAGCAATTCTAGAAGAGCTGGGTGTTGCCCATATATTAGTTGAAAGAAGCTCTTCCACGTGTCAGAATGGTAACTAATATTATAGGCAAACATGACAGTGGAAAAAAGGGAACTCCAATCGGAAGGTCAATCCATTACTAATTTCCATAGTATGTTCTTCAAGGTCCCATTCACCCATTTGACCGTTCCATTGGACTTGAGGTGATATGGAGTCATCAGAACCCCGCGGATGCCCATAAGCTCATTCTTTTTAGGGAGGATGTGTGGGGTGAAGTTGGTTCCATTATTGGTAAGAATGAACTGAGGGCAGTCATGTTGCTGGATAGTACATTCCATTATGAACTTGGCCACTGTGACTGCCCCCAAATCCCATATTGCATGCACTTCAAACCACCTGGTCAAGTGGTTGATGGCCACCAGAATGTAATTGCACCAGTTAGCTCGTGTTGTCAGAGAGCTGACAACATCAAGTGAGACTGTATGTCAAGCAAAATGTGGTTTCACTAAATGGTACAAAGTCTTATGGTGGAATGGCCTCTTCACTTGGCACTGGTGGCAACAAAAAATGGTTTTAACATCAAAGCTCATGCTTTCCCAATAGTACTGAGAGTGCAACAACTCCATTGTCTTGTGCACACCACCATGTCCGACTGCCTTGTGGGTGCTCATAATAATCCTGGGCCATGTTGAGGGTTGCAGAAAACTTACCGTAGAATCACTAATCCACTTATACAGTTCCCCATTCCGTTAGAAGGTAATTGTTTGCATCTCTTTTTACACTTTGATCACTTGGGGCGGTTCATCATCATATTTTCCGCTGAGCCTCTTATTGTACATCACATCACTGAGATCCGCCATCTAGGCAATGGTCAGCAATCAAGATAAACAGTCAGCGTTCTGATGCTTTACTCATGGGCTGAGAAGGATCTCAAAGTAATAAGTCTGCAGCTTAAAAACCCCATCGAGCTAAATGCCCTTCAGGCTATTTGAGGTTCTGCAACCAAAGTAACAACAAGTGATCCGTTATGACTTTAATCTTTACCCCAGGCAAGTATACTCTATATTGCTTATACACGTAGATCACCACTAAGCACTCCCACTTGGTCACAGTATAATTACGCTCATATCAGTTCAGACTTCGACTGCAGTATGCAATGGGATGCTTCTCTCCCTCGTCATCTTTCTGAGAAAGAACTGCCTCAACAGCGGAAAGGGATGCATCCATCTGAACAATAAACTCCCAATCAAAGTTCTGATAGCGTAACATTGGTGCACTGGTCAACGTCGTACAGAGTGTATTGAAAGCGTATTGATGACATTCCGTCCATTTGAAAGCAGCATCCTTTTTAGCAACTCAAATAGCAGCCCCCCAATACATCTAAAGTTAGGGATGAAACGCTAGTAGTAACTGACCATTCCCAAAAATACCTGTATGTCACATTTACTATTAGGTGTAGTCATTTTGTGAATGGCCTCCACCTTGGCCAGCTGTGACTCAGCCCTTTGGAGTCTACCACAAACCCCAGGTATTCCAACTGATATTTGAAGAAGTTACATTTTTGAGGTTTAATTTTGATGTTTGCTTCAGTGAGCTGGCGTAATACTGCTTCTAGATGCTCAAGGTGCTCTGAAAAGGTTCATGAGAAAACATTGATATCATCAAGGTATATGAGGATGCACGACAGCTTCAGGTCACTGAGGATAGTTTCCATGGCAGGTTGGAACATAGCCAGGGCGTTACACAACCCTTGAGGCATCCAGGTCAGTTAGTAAAGGCCTTTGGATGTGATTATGGCGCATTTTTCATGTTCCGCCATGGGTAACTCGATTTGCCAGTAACCTGATATCAAGTCCATCGCTGATGAGTAACAGGCTCCCCCTAACTGATCCAAAGCATCTTCAATCTGCATCAAGGGGTATGAGTCCTTTTTTGTAATAGTATTGAGCTTCCAGTAGCATATTACTACAAGGTTGGTGCTGTCCTTCTTTTTTACAATCAGAATGGGCAAAGCCCATGGACTCTTGGATGGTTCAAGCATCCCTTGCTCCAGAAACTTATCAATTTTCTCAGTGACAACGTCTTCCACTGCCCTCAATCAGCAGATTGGCTAAGACCTTATGATGGGATGATCTCCTATGTCTAATCAATAAACCACCCCCTGAACACACCCTAAATTGAGATCATCAACAGTGAAAATCTTCTTGTACTTCTGGAATAAAGCTATCGCTTGGTGTTTTTGTTCTTCCAATAGCCCTATTAAGTTATTCCAATGTACCACTGTCATTATTCTGGCCAGCTCCTCGACTGGTAGGCCAAATTCATCTCTCAAACCAAAATCATGAACCTGAGGAACCTCCTCTATTGAATCCAAGTGTAAATACACCACTATTTTCGTGTTGGTGGATTTTCATTGGTTTGTTCTGGAAATTTGCTAACAAAACCTTAATATCCCCACGGCCTGGAAGTATAATCCCTGGAGCCACATGAGGCTCAAGTTGTGTTTTATGATAGGGCCCAATGACTTCCCCATAAAGCCTGTCGGGAACTTCCACCTCTAACTCAGTGTTCACTAAAACTTGATGTCCAGAAGGAGTAGATATAAGCCCTGCAGCTCAGAGAGGTATCTCTTGATATTCATATATCTGCTAGGGAAAGGGCCGAATCTTGCTTTTCAGTCAATGATAGTGAACTGGCATCACCCCTCACTATATGCAAGGTGATGTAGCTCATGTGCACCAGATCCATTGGCACTCCGCTAGAGGTGAAGTAAATTGGGTTTCGCTGTCCCAAGGTGACAAGGGTCTCCTCTGTCATATTAATGACAGCCCCAAAATGTCGCAGGAAAGTAGTTCTGATTAGCAAAAATGAATTTTTTGGTAACACAATCGCCAGAGCTACAATGACAAGGGACCCAAACTGCAAAGATAGTGCACTGTACGCTCCCTCAGAGATGGTGCTTTCTGCTTCAGCAGTCCCATACACCATTTGATGGTCCACATCCAGTTTTAACGTCAACTTTGCCATCAACTTAGTTGAAACTATGTTTACTGGAGCGCCTGTATCTATTATAGCACAAACTCTATTCTTCACTATAAAAAATATCACAGTATGTACTTTTAGAATAATAAGAGTATATTGACTGTTTAATACATGGACATTTACGGGATCTCTCTTTCAAGATATTCATTATCCCCTTACTGACTTTGGGGTATTCTTTAGCAATGGCGTCTACTGAAAGGGTAGCGTTTATCCTTTCAGAGTTGGCGCATCCGTGGCAGAATCCATCTTGTCCAAGGGAGTTTGATCAAGCATTTGGCATGCATACAGCTTTGGTTTCTCCAAAGATCCTTCATCCGCCATGGCCTTGGCTTGAGCTCATGTCACTACGTTCACTCCTCCAACTGGCTGCTGGTCTAAAATTCCGATATTGTACTGAGGGACTTCTGCGGGATATACTACTATTGATTCATGAATGTTTGGGGTTGGTATTGTGGAGGTAGATAGTCCCGTATCTACTCTGCTCCAACTTTTCCCTGGTAGTATTGATCTTGGTGCACGTAGTGCACATGACGGTTAGGGCAGACTTTTGCCAAGTGGCCAGGGCGGCCACATTTATAACAGCTAACTCCATAAGAGCCATGTCCTTGATTTTCATAAGAGGGTCCAGGTTGGAAAGTTTTGGGACGTTTGATTTAACCAGGGCCAGGTCAATAAGATGATTGCTGACGTTTGGCATAACTAGGTCCTGGTTAGTAGTTAGGTTGTGACAATTTTTGTAAATAGCCCTGGGGCTGTAGTCGAACTGTTGAGAATAATTTGGCTGAGGACAAGGTGCAGAATTATAGTAAGGCTGGGGGTTGCTAGGAGGAACGTGGGCTGGACGAGTGTATTCTCCTGAATAAGAGGGTACAGTGGAGGCGGTAGTTTTCCATTCTATATTTGGCGGTGGAAAATTAGTGGATATGTGGCGCAAGAACTGTACAATTTTGAGAAGGGGAACGTCGTCATCCATAATTTGTGAAACGACATTGTGAAGCTCTCAGTATGGCTTTACTGCAGAGGTCATTGCGATGCATACATTGGCTTCCACTAAGTATCCTGCCCCAATCAGCATGTGAGCTTCCGTTGTAAATTGATCAGCAAACTCCATGAGAGACTTGTTACAGCAGAATCCAATTGTCAAGAATTCCGCCTTTCACTGTGACATCTTTGAGGTGCCCCCAAACAATCAAAGCATGGTATTTTTTACATCCTGATAGGTAATGGAGCTGCTTGGGAGATATCAGGAGACTTTTTTAGCACTCCCAACCTAAGGCAGATATCAACAGTTTTGCTTTCTGTCGATCAGATGCGCCTTCCGCTGCAAATTCAACCCATTTAAAGAAGCCATGGATATTCCCATTTTGATCAAATGAAGGCAGCTTCTCAGTATTGACCTCCTCGTCTCATTCATGACTTTTTGGGGCATACTGAGGAATGGGTCAAGATCCAAAAGCAGTTTCTTGATGAGAAGCTGGTTCAGCAAAAGTTGGGATGTCCACTGCTTTGGAGGTAGCGTGACCTTCTTCCATGAGTAGACCACCATCTCTTAAGTAATTGGCGCTCCAACTCATACTCATATCCAGAGCTACCATCCTGGGATTAGTAGATCCGTCCAGCGTTATATTCCTCCTCATATTGTGCACCCCTTGTCGTCCTTCCTCTTCCCAATGAGAGGGCTGGGAGGTGCTGGTCAAAATCTTCTCAGCATGTTGCAGTCGTTTG
Organism: Massospora cicadina; assembly: GCA_022478985.1. Taxonomy (NCBI): domain Eukaryota; kingdom Fungi; phylum Entomophthoromycota; class Entomophthoromycetes; order Entomophthorales; family Entomophthoraceae; genus Massospora; species Massospora cicadina. The sequence continues at coordinate 37,910 of JAKSZP010009857.1, read as the reverse complement.
GTGGTGTCATATAAATTGATTGGCGAGTTCCTTGTTTTTTGTCCCAGAATTTGCATTTGACTAAACGTGCTATCAAGCTGGTGCATAACGGCATTCCATTCTTTAAGAAGTTAATCTTGTTTCTTGAGCACTGCGTCTAAAGTGACTTTGAGTTCCTCATAAACAGCTGGTGTAGCGCTTCATGAAGATTCCCCAACAATGCAGGCTTTGTGAGACATAGCTGGCAGCTGAAGATTTTGAGATTTTAGTGGTTGATCAATGGGCTTCCTGTAGTGAGCACCACTGTTATAATTTCAGGCGGTATTGTTGGGATCTGCCATAAGGGTCACACAGGTTGAACCCACTGAACAACAGACAGATTATATGAGGATCATAGGTCCTTCAGACACACTTGAAAGTAAACTAAAATATAGGAGCAATCGCCCCAATGGTCTTTTATTTATTTTAAAAAAGCGACCTCTCGCTGTTCCGTTCTCTCTCTACTATTAACAACCTAACTTTCTCAATCTCCCATATCGCTTATATACAGCAGCTTTGGATGATACCACTCTCCAATCTTGGAACATTCTATTACGCCAATTTTCCTTGGTTTTGGATTATTATATTTCATCCTATCGCCCCTAATTTGAGGCAATATAATTTTTATTCATTAAATGTCAACATCGCCTTGTCACCTTATCGCCTTATTTGGAGGCAATCCAATAATAACCTGTTACACCCCAATATTGCCTCGTCTTGAGGCACTCAAATAGATGTAACTAATATCATGGTCAGCGGATACTTTCTAATCCGCCCTAGCTATTTCAGGCTTATTGTCCAGTCATATCAGAATCATGACACTATTAATGTTGTTAATTGTACAAACTTTGTCGTAAATTCTAAAATCTGTGGGTTTGATCCACAATCCAAACCATTAATAAAAAACTTAGTATGACTTATTAGGTGAATTTGGGCATATATAGAGATTTAGGGGAGGTGAGGTTATTCCTTGGATATCATTAGTGACCAAGCCACACTTGGGGTGAGCCTGAAGGCCCTGATGAAGGGCCCAGAACTAAACCACCTTTCTACACACCCCTTCAATCATTTCTAGCAGACCAGAAAAGGTTATCAGACAATTAAAAAGTCCAATATTGTAGTAAGAGTGATTTGGGTTTTGATATGAATAGCATCAGTCAAAAACACTGTATTAAACTTATTGAACCTAAATCTCTTTCTGCTAAGCATCACTTTTCGAAAATCAATTCAGCCTGAAATTTAGCTCCACTAAAGAGATTAACGAAAACTATTAGCAAATATGGCGGGAAACCCCGCAAAAGAACCCGCAGGCTATGCCAAACGATCCAGCACCACCCCCAAACGAAGCAACCCTCGGTTACCCACCTCAGGGTCAACCAGAATCACCCGCTCTCAAGCAGCAGCCATGAAAGCAGGCACCACCCCCCAACCTGGAGCTACTCCAACTAGCGCCAGTTCACCTGATCGCACTTCTGCAACCTGCACGCCTAACAGCTCTGTGTGTGCTGTCTCCAACCAACCCGCTGGGCCCCCTCCAACCAAGGAGGCCATCACCCACGCTGTTTTAATGGCGTCTGCTCAGTTGAATGCAACTCAGCCCATCCAGACATTCACCTCCCCCATTGTGTCAGCTAATTCAGCCCCATCTATTATTGCTGACGCCGTGTTTCTGGCTCCCTCCATGAGGGGCGATACCCAGCTACCTGGCCCCCAAATCCTCAGATGTAAGGTTGGATTAGCCGCACATTCTGGTTCACTAAGCACCAATTTGGGACAATCTACTCTTCCCAATGAGGATTCAAATGGTTCAGATTTTGGAACTTCACACCAGTTCCAATCTCACCCGTCCCATTTAAACCCCATAATCGGCACTTCTCAAGTTGGCACTTTATCTCAATATGCTGAAAACGACCAATTCACCAATCAGCCAGTGAGTTTTGCCCACGAAATCACAGCAAATACTCGGGCTGAATTTACCCAAATAGATTGGGATGGTGATGAAACATCTCCCTCCTCCCAACTGGCTGGAGTTAATTCCAATCTGGATGGGCCTCCCCAATTTAGCGAGGCCCAACAAACCGCCCCTCAATTTAATATGACGCCAGCAACTGCTGTAACATTCCAGAAACAAGGGAACTCCGCAAACTTGTCCAAACCACCAGCTCACACTCAACCTGCAATAGCAGCCCAAAGCAAACACAAACGTACCAAAGGAGCCACTGGGGCGTGGCAAAACCTCTGGCACCAACGCTACCCAAAGCTGATCCCCGTGAAGTGGCGTTTATTGCTGATGTTAAGAAGAAATGGGCCGAAACTAGAGCGCAAAAAGCTCTACCTCGCTCAACCCTCTCCCACGCAATTCGCCTTTATTATGGGCATAACCCTGTTGAATTCTATACAGAGGATTACTTCTCATACTTTGCAGCGATTGCGGAGACATTCCCTATTAACACCACCATCCCTGAATCAGTGGAAGGCCACTACATCGATGTGGGCTTCACTGAAGCTGCCCTTGCTGACCATGCTGCCACCCTCCAGGTCATTATTCCACGCGGATCTCTTCGCATCTCCCACACACGCTCTCACCTGGAGAAAATTTCATGGGTTACTTTTTCCAACCTACCAACGACTGTCGATCCTGAGTCTCTTAAACTGGCATTCCATCGTGGTTTAATGGAGTTTGGGTCTGTTCTTTCAGTGGACTTTAGCGTCCCCTCTTACTATGCTCCCACTCAAAGAGCTCACACTGCTAGGGCGTCGTTCATCCCCTCCCCCACTGTATCCCGTAACATTGAGGTTATTCCTCGTGTGGCGGTAGTTGGGGCATGCCCTGAGATCTTTTTTGTCGACCCTGATCAGCGCGCCCTCGGTGTTCATGGTGTAACGCCCTTGGACACTTGTATAGTGGCTGCACAGCTCGAAAACAAGCCCTCTTAGCCACCACCCAGGGGCCTAAACCAGGCCAAAAACGATCCCATATGGCTGCAGCAGCAATTCCACAACCCACACAATGGGTTCCCGTTCAAGACCTGTCCCCCTGAGGCCTTACGCCTAGCAGTTGAAACAGCTAACCCCACTATTGGTGTGGGATACCTTCGCGCTCATGCCCCCCTTCCAATGGGCACCCCCTCCAATCTCCCAGAGTCAACTCCCTCTCTCACCAAGCGCAAGGCATCTCCCACAGGGTGCCCCTCGTCAGCCACCCCCACTCAGGGCTCCGCGGCACCCCCACCAACCTCCACCAGCGATTTATCGCATCAGCCCTCAGCTCCCAATGGAGCTATGCCCACCAGCATGGACTGGCAACTCGCGGCCTGCGGTAGAAGCGCCACCTCAAAGAGTCCTACCCCAACCCCACAGTCCATTTCGCGCGGATCCTTTGCAGTGTTGGAGGAAGTGAATATGGAATCAGACTCATCAAATGGGGACACCGCGGAGGTCGCCATTGAGCACCCTCAGGTCCTTCCCCTGCAACGAAGCGGGGACAGCATCCTAAGCTGGCTTACTGAGTCCTCCGCCCCCCCCACCCTCTCCTTCCCCTCAGAACCCTCGACGCTCCTCACGGATTGCAGCTAATAGTCAAGCTAAAGGACTCAAAATAGCCGCCTCACAGCAGCAGGTTTAAGCGCTGGCAACCCCCCAGGACATGGAGGGGAACAGCTATGAGTCCCCATGGCAGCACCCTGGCCCTGCAATCCATCAACGCAAATGGGTTGCGGGACTTTAAGCGGAGAGCCCAAAATTCAGGTCAGCACAAATTGACATCGCTGCTGTCCAGGAGCCCCATATCCTCCCCACGAACAATCTGCATGGAATGAACAGTTTGGAGGCAACTCCTTCTGGACAAACCATGCCGCCCTTATTGTTTTGAATCCCCGGGTTAAAACCCATTCTTTTTCACAATATCTAGGTGGCCGCCTCATACTGGCCAAACTCACCACTTCCTGACTTCTCCTTCTTCGCTGCAAGCATCTACCTGCCTAATGCAGGTCAGGAGCAAAATCGGCTCTTGGAAGAGCTCCTCCAACTCAATCTCCCACGGAATACAGTCCTCTTAGGAGATTTCAACACAACCATAAGTCGCGTCCGTGACTCTTACCCCCCTGCAGCAAAGGAACGCCCTGGATCAAGTCGCCTCCAGGATTTCCTTCGCCTGAGTGGCTTTATAGATGCGCTTCCACCCTCCGCGTCTGGCCTAGGTTGCATGACTAGGATCCAGTATGATGGAGGAGCTTTCCAGTCAGCGTCACGCATAGATATGGCACTGATTGGCCCCCTGCTAATTGGCCGCGTCTCCTCTCCCATCTCTCGTGACAACCATCTGAGTGATCACAGGTCACTCACCGTTGTCCTCACCACCACACTTAGACCGTCGCGTAGGTTCTGGCCTAGGGTTGCCCCAGCTCTTCTCAACAACCCCTTCACTAAGGAGAAGCTGTCTATGACCATCCGGGAGACTCTCACCTCCCCCCCACCCCACCTGCTTGACCACAAGGCTAGATGGGCGGTGACCAAGGAGGGCATCACCCGCGTTGCTTACAACTGTGCCAAAGCCCAGATGACTGCAGCTCGCGCCAGAGTCAAAAGGGCGGAAGCCAGAATCAGACATCTAGAGCGAAACTGCCAGCCTTCTCCCTCTCCCAGATGGTTGGAAGACTGGGAAGCGGCGCAGGAAGCACTCCGCTTGGAGCTCACACTGCAGGAAGAACGGGCAGCAAACTTTACAACATCTCGTTACTATGCTCAATGTGAACGCCCCACCCGCTTCTTCTTTCAGAAACAGAAAGCCCGGTCAACAGCGCAGGATATTACTGCACTGAAGATTGGCACTACAACCACTTCAGATAAGGAGGAAATCAGCAGGAACTACACCGCTTCTACTCCAGCCTCTTCCATGCCACCCAGGTGGACCCATCGGACATCCAAGACTTCCTGTGGCGGGCTCCAGAGCCGCCCATTGACCCACGGGCTGATGAGGCTCTACTGGCGCCTATTTCCATCCAGGAGGTGATGGAAACCCTTCTGAAATCCCCACGGCTTAAAGCCCCAGGCCCAGACGGAATACCCTTTGAGGTGTACCTTCTGGAACCTGCAGTGATAGCCAGAACCCTCCGCGACCTCTTCGCTGCACTCTTGGTGAATGGCGAGGTCCTCCCCGACTCAGAGGCTCAATCACGACCCTCATTCACAAGAAGTCAGACCGTGAGAACCTGGCGAACTGGCGCCCCATAGCGTTGATCAACACAGACTACAAGCTCTTCACGAAGCTTCTGGCCAACCGCATCACCAAATGGGTGTCACCTCGCCTCTCCCCATCCCAGTACGGTTTTTTTCCGGGGAGGTCGTTATGGGACAACTATAATGATCTTCACGTGACTTTGACTGCTAACTCTCGTAAGGTGAATGGCTTTGTGGCTCTTCTGGATATGGAGAAAGCATATGATCGGGTAGCCTGGAAGTATATTGATGCTTCCTGGCCCGCTTCCATCTTCCACCCGCAGCTAGGCGCTGGATATCAGCGCTCTATGACCAGCTCCACAGAGTCCTGGCGCCAATGGGTTTTACAGTGGCAGTACCAGTTGGACAAGGTCTCCGGCAAGAGGACCCCCTGAGCCCTATCCTTTTTAACATCACCCTTGACCCCCTCTTGGCCTCCTTAAAGAACAAGCTAACAGGGATTCTGGTCCCAGGTAAAGCCCCCACGCACCATGGCATTTGCAGATGACACTGCCATTGCATTTGGCTGCCCTGGGGATGTTGCCCTCGCTGCTGTGACCATTGAGAGGTACACCAAGGCGTCCAACGCCATGGTCAACACCTCCAAGACAACAGTTGTACAGGTCGGCTCCCCACCTTCCCCCACCATTTGGTATTGAACCTGAGCGCGGTACCTTCCGTCACCTGGGCGTTCTCACCAACCAACAAGGAGTTGCGCTAAAAGACAATGAGGACTTGCTCCTTGCAGCAGTTAACTCCAGGATTGCCAGCTGGAACCGGCGGCACATCACCCCCAGGGTCGAGCTCTGATGGCCAATGTGTTCCTCCTCTCCAAAGTCTGGTTCCTAGCGCACGTCTGCCCATTAACAGATGCCTTTTATACGCGGCTCAATGTACTCCTCCGCTGTTGGATCTGGGGCTCAAACCATCCACCAATGGCCCTCTCAACCATTGCCCGACCCTGCAATGAAGGGGCCTAGGGCTTCTGGACACGCGATCCCATGCCACCACAATCTTCCTGAAGTTCCTATGGCTGATTGTCTGCTGGGACGCGACCCCCATGCCCCAATGGGCGCCCGCCCTCCGCCAGTCAGTGTCAGCAGCTCTGGGTCTTCCTAGAGCATCTCTGACCTCATTAGGGGAGTGGCTCACAAACCACCCAGGCCATCGCCTAAAACCATCCTCATCCCCCTACTGGAACCAGGCTCTCCTTGCCCTGAAACGAGTAGGCGCGCGGATCCACCATGCCTTCCCATACAGAAGGGAAGGCCCTGGCCTCAGCCCACGTCGCCATGCAATTGTGCACAATGGACAAGTTGTCACAACTCACCTCAACCCCCAAGATCGTCCTCCCATCCGCCCAAGACTCCTTGAGCTCCTCCCTCCCTCCGTGAGATTTGACCTTAAGGAATTGTGGAAGGACGTCTATCACCCCATCCTGTCAGCAAAGGTGTCCAACACCTTATGGAGAGTGCTCCACTGTTCATACAGGACAGGGGACCGGACTGGCCCTACCTTCCAGCACCGAAGCTGCCCCCGCTGTGTGGAGCCTATTGACTCCCACCTCCATCGTTTTTTCACCTGTCCAGGTGTCGCCGCATTTTGACCAAAGGCCCGCGCGCTCCTCCATGCTCAGCCCTGGTCTGGACACCCTGTGCAAGACCTCATGTTTGAGCAGACATTGCCTGGTTGCGACCGACCCCTCCGTGTCCTCGCCTATGCCACAGCCATCTGGACCATCCATAACTCCTTCCTTCGTGCTGCCTTTGACCAGCAGGTGTGGACCCTTCCACACATGATCACTCACTTTCAGGTACACTTTGAGATGGCCTTGAAGTCTGCACTATGTCGCCAACCCTCCCCCGCTCAGTTGTCACTGCAGCACGGCTCTGGCGCGCAAACCCCCCTCCCTTTCTCGATGCCTCCTCCCTCCCCTTCCCTCGCCTCAGGCTCTTAGGAGCCCAGGCGTAATTCAATAAACATCGATGAATCCCCCCTTGGGTTGGGACCATCTAGTACTAAAAAACTTATTGAACCCATTAATTGGGGTAATACTACCACCCTCAATTCTCAGCCAAAACTCCCTATAGCTAGTAGAAGGGTTACTCTTAACATGCGGCCAAATTGAGGGAGTTATTATGAGGGTCCTCTCCATCCCCTCTCTAATGTAGTCTGAATACCAACTCCTTGACCACCCCCTTACTTAGCCTTGGAGGTGGTTTCACAAAAGGCATATATTTTCCCGCCCAGTGATTGGGTAAAATATTTTAAATCTTGCCTAACGGATTAATACTACCTGCTGTAGACCCTTCAGCAGTCATTTCATCAAATAAAGGTGAGTCTCAAGAGCCCCTGATAGGCTAAATCCCAATAGACCCTAATTTGGACATATTAAGCTAATCTGAACTTCATGACCCAACTCACTTCTATTTGAATTTATTGCGAGGAAGGCCGACCATGAGACGGACACTTCCAAATTTGACCTGAAAGAGACAAAACTTAGTAACAGGGAAGGCACCCCAGAGAAGCGATGCTATCTCTTGTTGCCAGCGGGAACGCCACTTATGGGGAGGGGAGGGAATGTGTGAAGGGGCCGTAGCCACAATTGAACACATGTGGAGGAAAGGGTCTGATTTAATTAACCAAACTGGGAACCAGGAGGAGACTAGCTGATGGCGACGCGGTGGGAGGTATCCAAACATTCACGCCTGAAAGTGGTCCACCAAATGAGACCAGAATCTGTGGACAGCTTCTGGGAGGGTGGGGGTGGAGCCTGTGATGGCATCCAAGACAATCGTGTGGATAGTCCACATGGCGATTGCAACCACCAGAGCACGGAGGGAGGGTGGAAGGGGAGGCCATTGATAAAGCAAACATATCTCTTGACAGACTGAAGGGGTGTGTTTGACCCTGGCCCAGCAGACGTTGAACTTCGCGCCATATAACTTTAGAGGTAGGACACTTCTCCAGGCGGTAGAACAGCGTTCCATACTGGTCACACACGACGCAGGATGAGTGTAAAGCGTTAGAGCGCTCAGCCGTACGGTACACCCACCTCAGGCAGCGCCACACATGGGAACGGATTTGAGGTTGCAACAGAGGATGGTGTGCGTATTTCCAAATAGTTTTTGGGTCTCAATGGAGTAAGGGATGTCCATCATGTCCGGGTAGTCCACCCTGGATAGGACATGGGGTCGTGTGGGGATCACGCCATCTTGGATGGGTAGCCCCTGTACCTCTTGTGTGTGAACTGAGGAGAGGGGCGGCCTCTCTGGGCTGTGTGTCCACTAATACGAATTCTCCACTCAGCGCTCTGCATGAAGAGGAGGATTCGTTTGTAGTGGGTTTTAGTCCCGTGAGGACCTATGGCCAATGGGTGTGAAGCCAGGTATTTCATCAGGGAGTGAGGGTTCGATGGATTGTTAAGGCCCAAGGCGCGGGAGAAGTTGGAGTGGGCCGCGCGCGGGACCAGTGTTGGGTGGGGAGCGTAGGGGTGGTGACGGCCGCAATCTAGGTACCCAGGATCTTGGCAGCATGGGCTTTGAAGTCAAGCAGGCCCATGCCTCCATGATGATGAGGGCCAAACATGACCTCTAGCCATACTGGTGGTGGGCGGCCTGACCAAAGCCATCCTTGCAGCAGGGCATACAAGGATTTGAAAAGCTTGGGGAGAAGGGGATGGCGTGGCCTCCAAACCAGACTTTTGCGAGGAGCATAGAGTTGGCTAAAACAACCCTGCCAGTAAGGAAAGTAGAAAGGGCTCTGAGGGAGGTGATGCGCTTCATCACGTTGTCTAGAATATGACTCTCCATTACTGCTGATGCGTACCTGCCTGCCTCCGCCCACATGCCTAGATGGCGGACTGGCCCTATGGTAGGGCGTGGCACGAAGGGGAGCACCAGTGGGGTGGTGTGGGGTGAGCTGGGAGGGCGAGCACGTGTGCAAGCAGATGGGCCGGGCTGGGTACTGGTTGTGGGGCCCAGCAGGTTTGATACCGACCAAGGAGGATGATTTCGGTTTTGGAAGCGTTCAGTGCAGCATTACTTACCCGGGTAAACTCCTGGATGAGAGCTTCAAGTGCGCGTGCATATTTATTATTAGACACCCCAACCACACAGTCATCTGCAAACGCCATCATCCTGACTGGGTCTTGGCCTGGCACATGGACCCCAGTGAGTTGGGCATTCACGTTTCAAAGTAGTGGGTCAAGGCTGAAGTTGTATAAGAGTGGGCTAAGGGGGTCCCCTTGTCGTAAGCCCCTTTGAGGGCGGACTACTTTCGTTATGAAGCTGGGGCCACGTACTGCCATTGTTGCAGATTCCGTGAGCAGCATCACCCAGTTGATGAGGCGAGGGGGTAAGCGGAATTGATGGAGTCAGGCCCTGAGGTATTTTCAGTTTACTCTATCATAGGCTTTCTGTTGGTCCAAGAATACAAGTGCCCCAGAGGCTGTGGACAGGCATGCATTAGCCACAGAGTGCACGTTGTCCCAAATCGACCTTCTGGGTATGAAACTAAATTGTTCTGGGGAGATGGTGGCAGATGCTACAATCCCTAAACGGTTAGCCATGATTTTTGTTAAAATTTTTGTATCCGTGTTAGCTAAAGAAATGGGGCGCCAGTTGGCTAAGTCTAGCTTGTCCCCTTTCTTGAAGAGTGTGACAGTGAAAGCCTCTTGTCCTCCTGGTAGGAGGCGCGTTTCCAGAAGGCTCTGGTTAAGTGAGGCAAGCAGTAGTGGGGATATATATTTGAAGTACTTTTTATAGAATTCATATGGAATGCCATCTGGGCCTGGGCATTTCCAGTTTGGTGCACCACGGATGGCTGTCCATAATTCGTTTGGAATAATCAAATTCATTATTTCTGGGTATCAGGAAACGGTGCAGATGTGGGTTCAGTCAAAAATTCCGCCACTTCAGCCAGCTGAATTGGATCAGATTGGTATAAAATTGGAGTAATACTTTTGTGTTTTGATTGCCACTTCAGCTGGCGTATCCATGATGGAATCATCTGATCTTCACACCTGTGCAGGCCACGCTCTGGCATGGTGCAAAAAAATTTTTAAAAAAATATGTGGTACACTTGTCGCCCTCTGTAATACGTTTGGCCCTGTACTGAACACAAACCTGATGTTTGTGTTGCCTTTTGAGCGCGTTGAGGTGGGCGGCTGCCTCTGCCCACTTTCAGCCCCATGCAGGGCTGTATCCTGTGGCTGGGATGTTGGACTCCAGGTGTGCCAACTCTGCCAGAGCGCGCAAGATGACAGCCAATGTAGCCCATGAGCATCGGGAGGAGAGGTGGCGAGAGTGGTGGATGGTATCCTCTTTGAAGGCTGCCCATGTGGAGATGGGGTCCGCGCAAAATGGTGTAACAAACTCTTTTGCCAAAGTTGCTGATTCCACCCAAGTGGGAAATCCTGGCGACGCAAGTTTGGGAGGGCGGAGTTTGCACCAATGTGGGGCCTTAGCCACTGTGAAAGGTAGGTGGTAGGCTATTGAGACTAGCTGGTGGTCGGAGAATTCGATTTTCATTGTTTGGAAGTGGTAAATGTGATGTTGGAATTTCGCCGGTGTAAGGATAAGGTCAATGCGGGTCATGGACCTTAATTGGCTGTTGTGGACATGGGGGCACGTCATGTTTTTGAGCAGCAGGGCTTGCCGCGGCAGTGCATCCATTAACCCAAGGGTGGCCTTTAGAACGCGAAGTTCTACATGACCCTGGGGCATGAGAGGAGGAAGGCCAACGGTCCATGGGTGTGTTTAGCCAACAGTTCATGTCGCCAACTACAAAAGGGTCTGGGGGTAGCGGGAAAGATTTGACTGATGAGAAAAATCCCTGATGCTCTCGTGCACAGATTGGGGCATAGATGTTGACAATAGCGTGCGCCACATCAGCCCACAAGAAAGTGACAATGAGGACTCGGCCATTTAGGAATGTTTCTAAAGATGTAAATTTAAAAAAATTGTTTTCTGAACTAGCACCCCATAGTGCTCTGACCAAAAGTAGGGATGGGAGGAGCATGGTTTTCCAAGCATCCTCAGAACCTTGTGTACAGTGGGACTCCTGGATGGCCAGGATATCCATGGGTAATTTTTTTAGTAAAAAACTCAGTTTCCTAGCCCAGGATGGCGAGGCCTTGAGTTTGGCGATATTCAACGTCCCCTAAGTGAAGGTTTCCCCCATCATACCTTAGGTGCAGGGGTGGGCACCTGGGCCCACTAGCCTCCTCTAGATCCCCACAGGCCTTCATGGCAGCGTGGGTGTTTGCAGTAACGCTATCGGTAGTTTTATTAATTTTAGAAGATAGGTTTGCATTGACTTTTGCCTTCACTTTTTGTTTCCCCGACATTGAACGAACTTTTTGCAGTGCAGATGAGTTCGGTGCACCATCAATCAGGTTGAAAAAATTTTCAGGTAGGTTGGACCCTAAGTCAGTTTCAACTGGAGCTTGGTTGCAAAGATCGGGTGAGATTGAGTCACCTATTGGATCCTCAGATTGGGTGGCCCAATCAGCATGGGTTTCTAATCTGATTAGTTGATGGATTCCCGAGTTGCTTCCACTGCAAAGGTTTCGATGTCCTCCTGGCGTTGGGAGTGTGGGATAGCAGTGGTGACCTTGGCTGCTTCCTTGGCCATGGTCCTGCTTGGCCTTCTTCCGCTCTTGTGGGGAAGTAGGTTTTACCAGTAGGTAGCAGACTTGTGATCCCCACGGGAAAGCCTCTTTGGTGCTTGCGGTTGGTTTGTAGTGTGCCTCTCCGCTGGTTATGGCCGCTGAGGGGTGCTCTTGGAATGTAATGCCCTCCTTGGTGGGGCATGCATGTGCCTTATGGCTGAATGCATCACAGTGGGTGCAGATGGGGGGCGCATTATCCACAGTTACCTGGAAAGGGTGGGTGGTATGCCCTTCAATATTGATATATGTGGAGTGCGGGATCTGGGTTAGGTCCTTTGCAATCTCCTCAGTTGGGGTCATAACTGCGATGGCTTTGCTGGTGTACAGGTGTGGCATCAGCGTAAAGTGTTGCATCTCGAAAGATTGTATTTTGTCATAAACAATGAAACCATCTTTCAGGTGCTGCTCCAAAATGGCACGTTTTACTGTAGTAGGCAAAAAGTCAAACGTGAGGAAAATTTGGTTGGATTTTGTCCATCTGGTGCATTTGGTTTCGATGACCCATTGCCCTTCAGGGAAGTCAATCACTACGCGCACTGCAGCAGCTTCATCTGCTTTTCCTGTTTTTGAAACCGAGGTCCAGCCAACCGTGTGACATGGAGTGAGGTGCGATGTACACCGCGGTCAGGAAAAAAGTGTGAAAATCTCCACAAAATTTTTCCCATAGAGCTGTTTGCTGGATGTCCAGGAACACACGGACTCCATATTCCACCAACGAGAGTGGTTGGGAGTGCGGCGTGTTGATGTACTGGTTGCATCGTGCTTGCCAAGTGAGGATTTCTGGGGAAATAGTGACTGCCAGTTTTTTATATTTTTTCTATTCTGCCATTTTCTCTGGGGCGTTTTCAAATGTTTGAGGCTGCGGGCCTACCACCTGCTCCTCTTACCTTACTTACCCGACTGCTCCCTGACATGGGCGCAGACTAATCTCCTCTTTGAGATTATCAAACTAAAATCAGACTTGAATTGAATAAGTTTCAGAAGTGATTGCAACGAGAGAGAAAGTTTTTTTGACCCAACTCACTTCTAGATCCAAAAAGTTAAATACTAAGCATTGATATATGAAGAGGGTTCACTTCTTGACCCTTCAGCGATTACTAATAAAAGCTCATAAAAATCTATTATTTAGTATAATTGAAGTATTATTGTTTCAATTACAAGTGGTTGATAACCCCATAAATTTTTATTTTTCAGTTTAGAACCATCTTTTCCTGCAAATAATTGTTAAAATTTAGTAAAAAACGCACCTTCAAGCATAACCCCAAAGCCTAAAATTCACAAATTGGTGCTCACTACAGGGGTAGTAAACCACAAAACACTGTTAAAATGGAGGGTTTTGGGTTGAATAACCCTCACAACCTCCCCAAACTTTCTGATCACTGGCTAGATGCTTTAGCTCAGTAACTAGCCAGCGCACTGTCTTGGCTTAAAACACTGGAAAAGCGAGTTTTCCATCCCTCTCATAAGGCTGCCCAATCATCTCAAAGCCCCATTTAGATGCAAATTTACCCCTTGTGAGGGTAGCATTGCATGGTTCCTCTTTTTCTATGAGGCGGTTAATGTATAGGACAACCAATACCCAAAAACTAAAGCATATCCTCCCCTGCCTCAGCCACTCTGCCTGTGGGGTGATGTTACCTTATATGGCTACCCTTAAAACCTGGGCAGAGGTTAAAACCGCGCTCATTGAGGAATTTGTAGCCACGCAGAGCTTGCATAAGAAAAAACAGTCATTTATGTGCTTAAGTATACTAGAGGGGATATCATTTGCCACCTTTGTTGACCAGTTTTACAGTGCAGCCCAGCCTCTCCTGATTGCTAATATGCTATCTTTAGATGATGCGACTGCTGCCATTCTGGCCAGATTAGCCTCTTACTCTTCCTTAACCCAATATATTGTCTCAGTGAAGCGTTTCCTACGGAATGTTTAAGATATAAATGAGGCACTAATAGAGGTTGCTGACTACATGAAAATACGCCTACCCAGGAAGACATACTAACCCCTCCGGTGCTGACTACCCTTCCAAAGCCAGTTCCCATGGGACGTCCAAACTAGACTGCCCTCCTTCATTAGAGGCTGATAAGAGGGCATCAGGAGTAATAAGGTCGGGCTCTTTCTCCTCAGATGCATCTCAAGTTAGCCCTATGAAACCAGTTGAGTTCTTATCACACCCCGCACTCTCTTCTAGAGGGGTCCACCACTATGGTTCTGTCCTCACGTCACCCAGAACCGTCCTCCATAACAACAATGGCCTCATCTCTGACCCTTCTTCAAAAAAAAACCTTCTCCTCAAGGGCCCCAAAAATTGGTGCAGCTACGATGCTCCATCCAAAATCCAAAAGGGTATATGAGCGTCAAAAGGCCCTCCCTGTGAGGAGAACAAGCTGGTTTCTTAGCCCCCTCTTAGAAACTCTTTGGTGTGCATCAACAGCCCCTCTGATGACGATTCTAAAGGGTATGGTGAAGACGTGGGATATTATGTCCTAGGAGTCTCAATGGAAGTTCAGATACTGGATAGGTTGAGGCCTGAAAGAATAGGTATGGTCATGATACCCTGATGGACCTATCTCCAACAGGTGTTGAGGTGTTCAGAGGTGATTGATACTGCTAGTGATGCTGACCAGCTTATTGCTACAGTGATAAAAACAACCCAACGTGTTCATACCCCCAATCTATTAAAGATAATTACCCTGCAATCGCTCAACACCTTGCCTCCTCTCTCTGTTTGGAGGAGGTTCTTGCCCTCATACCTACGTTTGGTAGCATGATAACCAAGGTAAAGGTTGTCATAAATAAGGTGCAAGTTCTAGCCATCTTTAATACGGGTGTTTCAGTGAATGTGGTCTCTTCAAAACTCATCAATAAATTTAAGTTAGCGCCTGACCTGGAATATTTACAAGAGTTTGGAACTTCAGTGCCCAACAACATGCGAGCTATTGGAGCCTACTCTTCTCTACCCATACAAATTGGGAAGCTCCTATTAGATGCTCCCGCTGTGGCCTTAAACATTAACGCATACAACCTGCTCATTGGCACTCAATTCATGATTGAGTATGAAGGAATTATTAATATGAAACAGGAATTCTCTCCCTTCTAAATTTTGAAGTTCCCCTGGTTTTTTACAAACGTTGGGCATGAGAAAAAGAATACATATGCGTTAATGAGTATCCTTCCTCAGCCATCACTCTTACTTATACCACGTCGTGCAGAAAACAAAAAAGCTTCCTGACTCTATGGGTGCTTTAGAGGGCCTTCCCTTATATGCGCCAGAGGAGAAATTAGTCAAAGCGGGTAAACAAAAGGTGATAGACACCAAGATTACTATGCAAAGCCCCTGGAACTGCCTCCTGCACTTAACAAGTATTGATATTAAGTCCTTTGGAACCTCGGGTGTTTCTGGGTATCCCAGACCCTGCTTTTAGTGACCCACCAATATTCTGTATGAAATTTTACTAGCACGGATATGGTCATAAAGAAGCATCAGTAGGTTGGAAAATCCCTGCTGATTCCAATTAAAGACATTCAACAAGTCCGTTATATTAGGTATATTTTAGATCTGGGACTACCTACTGACCAATTAATATGCAATTTTGCCCAACGTTCAAATTTCTGAGGAGCCAATCCCCGCCAAGCTTAATAAAGTTCATTCTTTACTGTATTCTTATAGTGACATCTTCTCCAAATCTGATACTGATTATGGACATATTAAGGGTTGGACTCATACCATTGATGTTGGTGATGCTTGGCCTATTTAATCCAAGCCTTATCAGAAGTCTAAGGTTGAGGAGCTCTAAATGAGGATGGAGCTGAAACAGTTCTGGATGCGGAGCTGCTGGTGCCTTCTAGAAGCCGTTTGTCAACCTCTCTTCTACTAATAAAGAAGAAAAATGGAGGTCATCAGGTAGTTATGGACTACCGCAAATTTAAATTTTTCACAAAAAAATAGCTATCTTATCCCCTGCATTGGTGACGCCCTAGCTCAACTCTCCAGCTCTAACTACTTTTCTGTCATGAACTTGGCTAACGAGTATTTTCAAATGGACCTTTCTCACCAAGATCATGTGAAATGCATTCTTATTTGCAGTGAGGGTCTCTTCCAACCTACCCAACTACCACAAGGGTTGTGCAACGTACACACCGCTTTCCAGCAAGCAATGGATCATATCTTGCAAAACCTTAAATTAAGCTGTGTCATCGTCTATCTTGATGATATCATGGTTTTTTCAAGACCTTTAATGAACATCTTACCCACTTGAAAGAAGTGTCACAATGCATGCGGGCTTCTAATTTAAAATTAAAGCTATCAAAATGTACGTTCTTTCAGAAAAAGCTGGATTTCCTTGGACACACTATCTCTCAAGATAGAGTTCAACCTCTACAAGATAAAGTCTCAGACATATCCAAGATGCCAGCGCCCAAAACCCTCCATGACACTCAGGTATTCTTGGCCATGATGGGGTATTATCATCAATTCATCCCCAAGTTCGCCCATCTCAGTGAGCTCCTCATCCGCCTCTTGGCTAAGAACACTCCATTTCATTGGGTGCAGAACAAAAAGCCGCATTTGAGACCCTGAAGGAGTTATTACAACAACGGCCAATCCTCCACCACCCTGACTATGACAAGCTTTTTATGCTATTCACAGATGCCTCTCATTAAGCTGTTGGAGCTATCTCAGCTCAGCTGGACTTGCATGGGGCTGATCATCTTGTTTCCTACTACAAAAAAATGCTCTCAAAAGCTGAACGCTACTACAGCGTCACTTAGAAGGAGTTCCTTGCTGTCCTTCTTACTATGAAACACTACCGCCCCTTCCTATATGGGACTTCCTATAAAGTGGTTACTGACCACGAATCCTTATGTGGTTGCAGGATATGAAGGACCCCACAGGACGGTTGGCTCGCTGAGCTTTTAAGCTCCAGCATTACAGCATGGAAATGAACATTAGGCAGGAACTAGTAATATGAACGTTGATGGGTTGAAGCGGCTGCCTGCCCTTCATTTAGATAATAGTGAAGCTGAGAGGTTACATGACCTCCTGATGACTCCCGATGCTTGGGGGGATGAGGATGAAACTGTGAAAAAGATGCTAGCTTGGCACTTTCGCAATACCGAAGTGGAAAATGGGAGGTTACACAAGAAAATAGGGGTGAACTGGTTGTCCTACCTCCGGCCATCAGAGCAAGTCCCTGTCATTTTTAAGTCTCATTATATTTTAAGGCATAATGAGGTATGAAAGACTTATTTTTGGGTTAAAGAGCGCAATTACTTGGAGTGCATCATGGAGACTACAACTGAGGTCCTGGACGCCTGGCTGGCTTAAAGAAGAAATCCAGCTTCAATACCTGGTGTCAATACCAATCACTACACCTCAACAACCCTTCCACACAATAAGCCTAGATGTGGTTGGTCCTATCCAATATTACTGGGGTAAATCAATATATTTTGGTTGGCATAGACCATTTTACCAAATGGGTTGAAGCTGTGGCCCTTCCTGCTCAAACTGCCAAGGCCACGGCCACTTTCCTCCATCATAATATTCTTTTTCAACATGGGTGCCCCCAGGTTCTTCTCTGTGATAATGAAAAAAAATTTATCTCCAGAGTGGTGAAGATCCTCGCTACCTCCATGGTTATGCAACAGCTCTTTTCTGCACCCTATAATCCTTCAACCATTGGTACCGTAGAAAAAGCTAATAAAACCCTGGTCTCTATATTAAGAAAAATGGAGACTTTTCTTTCTCGTTGCAAACACTTTTGCAACCCATTCAATTCAAGACTAAATCTAGTTTGATAATCTCATAGAGGGGATTAGTCTGCGCCCATGTCTGGGAGCAGTTGGGCAAAGCAAGGCAAGAGGAGCAGGCGGAAGGCCCGCGGCCTCTAATGTTCAAAAACGCCCCGGAGAATCTGGCGGAATAGAAAAAAATCTAAAGAAACTGGCGGTCACAATTTCCCGGAGATACTCGCGTGGCAAGCATGATGCAACCAGTACATCAACATGCCACATTCCCGGCCACTTTCATTGGTGGAATTCGGAGTCTGTGTGTATCTGGACATCCAAAAAACGGCCCTATGGGAAAAATTTTGTGAAGATGTACACAAAATTTTCCTGACCGCGGTGTACGTTGCACCTCACTCCATGTCGCATGGTTGGCTGGACCTAGGTTTCGAGAGCATAATAGCAGCAGACGAGGCTGCAGCAGTGCGCATAGTGGTTGACCTCCCCAAAGGGCAATGGGTCATCGAAACTAAACGCACCAGATGGAAAAATTAAACCAAATTTTCCTCACGTTTGACTTTTTTGCCTACTACAGTAAAACGTGACATTTTGGAGCAACACCTGAAAGATGGTCTCGCCATATACAGCAAAATACAATCTTTTGAAATGCAACGTTTCATGCTGATGCCACACCTGTGCACCGCAAAGCCATCACAGTTCTGACCCCAACTGAGGAGATCGCGAAGGACCTAACCCAGATCCCGCACTCCACCTTTATTGACATTGCAGGGCACACCACCCACCCATTCCGGGTAACTGTGGACAGCGCCCCCCATTTGCACCCACTGTGACGCGTTCAGCCATAAGGTGCATGCGTGCCCCATC
Organism: Massospora cicadina; assembly: GCA_022478985.1. NCBI lineage: Eukaryota > Fungi > Entomophthoromycota > Entomophthoromycetes > Entomophthorales > Entomophthoraceae > Massospora > Massospora cicadina. Next base: position 19,395 of record JAKSZP010009857.1, on the reverse strand, counting down.
AAAGAGGGCGTCACATTCCAAGAGCACCCCTCGGCAGCCATGGCCAGTGGAGAGGCGCACTATGAACCAACCGCAAGCACCAAGGAGGCTTTCCCGTGGGGAGCACAAGGCTGCTACCTATTGGTAAAGCCCATCTCCCCACAGGAGCGGAAGAAGGCCAAGCAGGCCCATAGGACCGCGGCCAAGGAAGCGGCCAAGGTCACCACCACCATCCCACACTCACAACGCCAGGAGGACATGGAGACCTTCACAGTGGAAGCAACTCAGGAATCCATCACCCAATCAGATTGGGAGGCCCATGATGAATGGGCCACTCAATCCGAGAATCTGATGGGAGATTTGATCTCACCCAATCGCTGCACCCAAGCCCCGGTCAAAACCAACTTGGGACCTATCCCAACTGAAAAAAAAAATTTTGCCTCACTCGACGGTGCACCGAACTTATCCGCACCACAAAAAATTCGTTCGACATCGGGAAAACAAAAAGCGAAGGCCAAAGCCAACATGACTCTTTCCACAAAAATTAACAAAAACCCCAATAGTGTTGCTGCTAATACCCGCGCTGCTGTGAAAGCCTGTGGGGACCTGGAAGAGAATGGTGGGCCTGGGTGCCCACCCCCTTGCACCTAAGGTGTGATGGGGGAAACCTTCACCATAGGGATGTTGAATATCGCCAGACTCAAGGCCTCCCTGTCCCAGGCTAGGAATCTGAGTTTTTTACAACACAATTTACCCATGGATATCCTGGCCATCCAGGAGTCCCACCATCCACGAGGTTCCGAGGAAGCTTGGAAAACAATGCTCCTACCATCCCTATCCTTTTGGTTGAAGCACTGTGGGGTGCTAATTCAGAAAAACAATTTTTTCAAATTTACATCTTCAGAAACATTCCTAAATGACCAAGTGCTCGTTGTCACCTTCTCATGGGCTGATGTTGCACACACAATTGTCAACATTTATGCCCCAAACGGTGCACAAGAGCGTCAGGAATTTTCTCGTCGGTCAAATCCCTCCTGCTACCCCCCAATATTTTCCTAATTGGTGACATGAACTGTTGGCTAACCTCACCAACGGACCAGTGGCCACCCTCACCCCACGCCCCACAGGGTTACGTAGAACTACGCGTTCTAAAAGCCACCCTTGGGTTAATGGATGCACTGCCGCGACATTCCCCACTGCTCAAAAACATGACGCGTCCCCACGTCCACAACAGCCAATTAAGGTCCATGACCCGCATCGACCTTATTCTAGCGCTGGCAAAATTCCAACCCCACATCTCCCACTTCAAAACAACGAAAATGGAATTCTCTGACCACCGACTGGTCTCAATAACATACCACTTACCTGTCACAGTTGCAAAGGCCCCACATTGGTGCAAAATCTGCCCCCAGAGCTCGCATCACCAGGATTTTCCATGTGGGTGGAAGAGGCAACTTTGGCAAAATCATTTGTTGCACCGTTTTGCGCGGACCCCATTTCCACATGGGCAACTTTCAAAGAAGACACCATCCGCCACTATCGCCATCTCTCATCCAGATGCTCATGAGCCACATCGGCGGTTATATCGTGCGCGCTGGCGGAATTGGCCCACTTGGAGTCCAACATTCCAGCCTCAGGATATAGCCCTGCATGGGGCCAGAAGTGGGCGGAGGCAGCCGCCCACCTCAACGCACTTGAAAGGCAACACAAACATCGGGTTTGTGTCCAATACAGGGCCAAACACATCACTAAAGGGTGACAAGTGCACCGCATATTTCTTCAAAAAATTTTGCACCACACCAGAGCGTGGCCTGCACACAGGTGCAAAGATTGGATAATTCTATTGTGGACACACTGGCCGAAGTGGCAATCGAAATGCAAAGATATTACTCTGAGTTATACTGAGCTGAACCAATTCAGCCGGCCAAAATGGCAGAATGTCTTGACAGAGCTCATATCCGCACCATTTTCCAGTACCTGGAAATAATGAATTTAATTACTCCGAATGAATTATGGACTACCATTCGCGGTGCGCCAAACCAAAAATGCCCAGGCCCAGATGGCATTCCATATGAGTTCTACAAAAAATATTTTAAATATATATCCCCATTGCTGCTAGCCTCACTCAACCAAAGCATGTTGGAAACACGCCTCCTACCAGGAGGACATGAGGCCTTTACGGTCACACTCTTCAAGAAAGGGGATAGGCTTGACTTAGCCAACTGGCGCCCCATTTCTCTAACAAACACAGACACCAAAATTTTAACCAAAACCATGGCTAACCGTTTAGGGACTGTAGCATCTGCCACCATCTCTCCAGAACAATTCGGTTTCATCCCCAGAAGGTCGATTTGGGATAACGTGAACTCTGTGGCTAATGTGTGTCAGTCCACAACCTCTGGGGCACTTGTATTCTTGGACCAACAAAAGGCCTATGATAGAGTAAACTGGGAATACCTTAGGGCCTGCCTCCAACAATTCTGCCTACCCCCCTGCTTCATTAACTGGGTGATGCTGCTCACGGAATCTGCAACAATGGCAGTGCGCGGCCCAGGTTTCCTAACGGAAGTAGTCCATCCTCAAAGGGGCCTGCAACAAGGGGACCCCCTGAGCCCACTCTTATATAACTTCAGCCTTGACCCACTACTGCGAAATGTGAATGCCCAACTCACTGGGGTCCATGTGCCAGGCCAAACCCCAGTCAAGATGATGGCATTTGCAGATGATTGCGTGGTGAGGGGTCTAATAACAAAGATGCACGCGCGCTTGAAGCCCTCATCCAGGAATATTCCCGGGTAAGCAACGCGGCACTGAACACCTCCAAAACCGAAATCATCCTCCTTGGTCGGTTTCAGAACTGCTGGGCCCCAGCAAGTAGTTCCCAACCCGGCCCATCTGCTCGCCCACGTCCACGCCTTACTAACTCAAAACACACCGCTCCACTGGTACTCCCCTTTGTGCCACGACCTACCATAGGACCGGTACGCCATCTGGGCGTGTGGTTGGAGGCAGGTGGATACGCGTCAGCAGTAATGGAGTGCCATATACTGGACAACGTGACGAAGCGAATCGCCTCTCTCAGAGCCCACCCTACTACCCTCACTGGCAGGGTTGTTCTTGCCAACTCTATGCTCCTATCCAAAGTCTGGTTCTGAGCCCACGCCATCCCCTTCTCCCCAAGCTTCTTCAAATCCCTGTATGCTTTGCTGCAAGGTTGGCTTTGGTCAGGCCGCCCTCCACCAGTACGGCTAGAGGTCATGTTTGGCCCTCATCATCATGGTGGCATGGGCCTACTTGACTTCAAAGCCCATGCCGCCAAGATCCTGGGCACCTGGATTGCGGCCGTCACTGCTCCTACACTCCCATCCCAACACTGGTCCCGCGCAGCCCGCTCCAACTTTTCCCAAGCCTTGGGCCTCAACAATCCATCAAACCCCCACTCCCTGATGAAATACCTCGCATCACACACATCAGCCACAGGTCTTCACGGGACTAAAACCCACTACAAACGAATCCTACTCTCCATGCGAAGCGCAGAGTGGAGAATTTGTATTTGTGGACATACAACCCAAAGAGGCCGCCCCACTCCTCAGTTCCCACAAGAGGTACAGGGGCTACCCATCCATGATGGCGTGATCCCCATTCGACCCCAAGTCCTATCCAGGGTGGACTACCTGGACATGATGGACATCCCTTATTCCACTGAGACCCAAAAGACTATCTGGAAATACGCACACCATTCTCTGTTGCAGCCTCAAGCCCGTTCCCATGTGTGGCGCTGCCGAGGCGGGTGTATCATACAGCTGAGTGCTCTAATGCTTTACACTCATCCTGTGTCGTGTGTGGCCAGTATGGAGCGCTGTTCCACCGCCTGGAGAAGTGTCCTACCTCTAAAGTGATATGGCGACAAGTTCAACGTCTGCTGGGCCAGGATCAAACGCATCCCTTCAGTCTGTCAAGAGATATGTTTGCTTCATCAATGGCCTCCCCCTTCCACCCTCCCTCCATGCTCTGGTGGTTGCAATCGCCATTGGACTATCCACACGATTGTCTTGGATGCCATCGCTGGCTCCATCCCCACCCTCCCAGAAGCTGTCCACAGATTCCGGTCTCATTTGGTGGACCACTTTCAAGTGTGGATGTTTGGATATCTCCTACCGCGTTGCCAACAGCTGGTCTCCTCCTGGTTCCCAGTCTGGTTCATCAAATCAAACCCCTTCCTCCACACGTGCTCAATAGTGGCTACGGCCCCTTCACACGTTCCCTCCCCCTCCCCATAAGTGGCGTTCCCGCTGGCAACAAGAGATAGCATCGCTTCTCTGGGTGCCTCCCCTGGTACTAAGTTTTGTCTCGTCTGAGTCATATTCGGAAGTGTCCATCCCATGGTCGGCCTTCCTCACAATAAATTTAAATTTAAATATATTAAGAAAAATGGCCACTTCAGACTCTCTTCATTGGGATCTATATCTGCCCAGTGTATTCATGGCCTACCGTATTATTTACCATTGAATCCTCAAAATGTCTCCTTTCCATGTTCTGTATAGTCAGGAACCTGGAGTGCTGGCATTATTAGCAAAAGATATGACCTTGGATAGGACTGACCCTGAGCAAGCCATGAAGAGGTTGACGTAGCACATTTACAGTTACAGTCAGAAGCATGACTCTGGCCAAAACAGACACAAAAGTGGGCCAAGCTGCTAATAAGCTCTGGCCACCTCTCCTTTCCTTCCAAGTGTCAGACTTGGTACTCTGCTATCACAGCCTTATCATGCCTAGAAGGTAAAAGCTTGGGTCCATCTGGGAAGGCCCTATTGTGGTTACTTATAAGTGAGGTGAGGAGTACTCCATCAAATCCCTTGCTATTGGAATTACTATCAAACAAGTTCATGGCCAATTCTTGCGGCATTATTCTCCCCCAAACACTCTTGAAGTTGGTGATGTCGGACAATTACAAGTCCAATATTTAGTAACAGTAATTTGGGTTTTGATATGTATATAATCAGTCAAAAAACTCTGGTCAATTATCAGTGAAACCCTGCTAATTGGGGTAATACTACTGCCCCCAATCCTCAGCTGAAACGCCCTATAGCTAGTAGTAGGGCTACACTGAACATGCGGCCAAATTGGGGGAGTTGTTCAAAAGGGTCATCCCTGTCCCCTCTCTAACATAGTCCAAACTTTAACTTCTCAAACACCCCTTTTATAACCTTGGAGGGGGTTTCAAATAAAAAGAATATTTTCCCACCCTATGATTGGGTGAAATATATTAAGTCTTTGCCTAACGGATTTATACTACCTGCTATTAAACCTCCAGTGGTTGTTCCATTGAAGCAAGGTGAGTCTCAAGAGCCCCAATAGGCTAAATCCCAATATTTTCTAATTTGAACATTACTAAGCTAATCCAAACTTTGTGCTCCATTTCACTTTGAGATCCAATAAGTTAAATACTAAGCATCAATATATGAAGAGGGTTCGTTCTTGACCCTTCAGCGATCACTAATATAAGCTTCTAAAAAATTTTATTTAATCTAATCAAAGTACTAATGTTTAAAATTATAAGTGGTCAATAACCCCTAAGTTTATATCCCCCAATTGAGAGTCAACTTCTCCTGCAATTTATTATTGGAATTTAGGTGAAAAATGCACCTGCGAGCATAACCCAAAAGCCTAAAATCCAACAAAGGGAATGGGGGCAGAGAGAGGTTATTTTGGTTTAGGGCAGTAACCCACCACTCATCTACTACATGAGCTAGGTCACTAATCTGAAAGAGGGGCTCTACTGGACGCTTGGGCCCCTTCCTACTCCTATGAGGAAATTACTCTCTATCAGATGTAGGGACTGGTCATCTGGACTTACAACAAGGGAATGTTTAAGATTATGTTAATTAAAAAATAGGATAAATTCATGCTTTATTACCTAAAACTTAATGATGTTTATAGGGAAAGTGGGATCCCTTTGGTAGGGAGCAACTTCATCCTCCTTTATCAGGATCCTCCCTTTTCATTTGATAGGAAGGTCAAGCAACAGCCTTGGTCATCTATTGACATCCAGATAGTTGTAACTCATTGTCCTTGACTTCCAAGTATAAATATTTACATGAGATGAAGTTTCACTAAGATCATCAATTGGTAAACTGGTATTTAATTTCATTCTAACTATTTTTTAACCTTAATTTGTTTCTTCATTCAGGGATATCACTGATTAACTAGATGATGCAACAATTGGCTCATTGAGACCCAATTCTTGAGAATTGAGTTTAGTTTGTTTTGCCACTTCAATATTTGACAGAGGAATCTATTTGTTCTCATTATGAACTCCAGAAATATCACTGGACACCAATAATGAGTGTTGATAGGATCATGGCTATCAATTTTTATAAGAAGCCATAAGCCAATGGAGGCTAATAATAGTGATAATTGCCTTATCAATGCTGATAAAATTCATATCTCTTCTTTATAAATTTACTAATGATAAGAAGATTTATGTAAAGTAACTTGTTTTGAGCATAGGGGTATTAGCTTCGAAGGATGTAGTTAGTAAGCTTGCAGATTATCATTGTGAGGTGCTTGGAAATAGCTAAAAAGTAATCACACTACTTTATTTCAAAACTAAGTGGATTTAAAAAAATTCATGTATCTAAATATAAAGAACTATCTAAGATATCATTAGTAAAGCTTTTATTAGCAAGTAGATAAAAAAAGCTGATCTTTTAAACTAAGCGCAATAAGGCTAAAATTATAGTATCAAAGTATAAATCCAATTGTTGTAGAACACTTTATAATTTTTGGATTCATTATTGTTTTTTATTATCTCAAGTTAGTTCAAGCATCTATAAAACATACTTGAGATGTAAATGTAAATCTCAAGTATAAAATTTAAAGTTTTATTTCTACTATATAAAAATGAGTTATGAAGATATAGTTTTAAGAGATTAAAAAATTTCTTGATTAAAAGACAAAGTAATAAAAACATTGTGACAACGTGAGATCTCAATCTATCACAAAGATGCATTTAGTGTAAGCTTATAGACCCATATGCATCACAGTTAAAGAAAAGTTTCTAGCATTCAAGAGGTAAAATAACAGTGACTACTAAGGCTATGGTAGGTGAGGTTTCTGAATAATATTGCATCTATTATGGGCTTGCCTTAGTATATAATCATTTTATCTAGCTTTATTATCAGTTTTAAAGAGGGCCTCCATATCAAAGTTGGCTTAGTTCATTACATATATATCATATAAATAAACTTAGTTGCAATATATTTTTAACAATATTATATAGTGACATTATCCACTATATATTTAACCCTAATGAGGTGAACTATAGATGATTAAAAAATAGAAGCAAGTTAAAATAGAATAGTATCATACTAAGTTTTTGGCAATGTGATGAAGTCTAGCTTGCATACCTTGTTTGGTAGCATTAACCTTACTAATTTGGATATACACGCTTAGTATATATTATATTAAGAATGTAAAAACTATGATAAACTATTAGTTTGATCTATTTAGGACTCAACACTTCTGCATATGAGGTGGAAAAATGCTTTATATTTTAGTACTAGATGCTCTAATCCTAAGGGGCTTTTAAATATTTTCACATTTTGTTATATAGTAGTGATTATGTAATTGTTAAAAGGTTTTATAGCTAGTTCATAGTTTTTACAGACTGCAATTATAATGACAATATAATTTACTTTTTTTATAAAAATTGTCCATTGATAAAGAAATTCTTAGTGATACTCAAATAGTTAAAGGCAATAAAGTAGTAGGTGAAAAACAAAAATAACAATTTACAATGACGATCACTATAAAATTATTAAGTCCAAATATATCACATATTTAAGTTTTATTGAGGTATGCCGACCAGCGGATGGACAGTACCAAAACTCAAAAACCAAATAAAATAAAACAACCCAATCAAAAGAATGACCGGGAAGACAAAACAAAACCAACAAACCAGGTGGGGAGTGGAAACTGCTAACCCACCATGGCTGAGGGTGAGGGGGTCAGGCGGTTTGTCTGCATACAAGTTTGCCACAACTATGTCATATTGGTTGGAGAGACAGACTAAAGTGGAGAGCCAGGGCATCAGGGCATCAGCGTAGTGTGGGTGGATGGCGGTGTATTATGAGTTCTCCACCTCCTCATCAAGATTAGTGTGGTAGACAGCTTCACCAAATTCCGCTAAGTGAAGTTCAGCTTGAATGTGGGCTTTGGTGAGTTGACCAAATTGGAGATACTCTGGTAGGTGATTTTAGCAGATGGGTTAAAAACTGCTAGTTTAGCGACATGCATGATGTCAGTTTTGGCATCATCAAATAATTTTTAGATATTGCTGCAGGGAGATTTGGGGGAAATTGGGGGAAGTAGAGTGTGGGCAGCCCTAGTTGGTATTGAGCCACTGATTTGGCCACTGCTTTGCATAGTTTTGGGCACTGGGGAGAGGCCAACGCAGCTAAGGAAAGCTGGTGGTCACTTTGGTAGGGGACAGCATTGGGTTTAGGAGTAAAACGTTTGGTGTGTGTGGCATCATCAAAATCAGAAATGAAAAATTTGGCCTGACCATAATCAAACTGTCCAAGAGGTTGACCAGTTTGCTCACTTATAATAACGTTACCTGATTCATCAATTTCAGCCAATAGTCCCTTGGATTCTGGATCATGAGAATAGTGGCATTAGAAGTTGGGTGGGTGGTAGTGGTTGAACGGGTTGCTTGGGAGCAAATAGTGGTCCAGTCCTGACTCTGATTGGTGGGATTAGAATTGGGTGGGTTAATGTGGGTGGTTAACTTGGTGGGGGCCACTTTCCCACTCTGTCCTATCAAATGAGAATGTTGGGTGGGAGGGGGCTGCAAAATGCCCAATTCAGAACCCGCTTAATGTGGCTCCAAAGCTGCATCAGAGAAGTGGCTCAGGGGCAGGATTTTTTGGAGGGGTCAAGTCCAGAACAGAGTGGACAAATTTGGCGACCATTATCCACCCAAGCCCAAAAAAGTGCTCAGGTGCTGCTGCGATATGAGCATGAAGGGATTTGGTGGGCTATTGCAGGGTGGTGTGGGATAATGGTGGCAGTTGCATGAGGGGCAGCAAGGCGCTCCACACTGGAGGGAACATCAAAGACCAGGTTGGTATGAGAGCCATATTCCAGAAGCTCCACCATCAGCTGATCATAAAAACTTGGGGTGGGAGGTGGGAAGGGAAGGATGCAAAGGATACCACCATTGTGGTATCTGTAGGCAGGCGAGTTTGGGTAGTAGGGATGGGAGTATTCTTAAAAATAAGGAAAGTAGAAGCCACTGCTGCAGCAGCCTCCTCCTTCTGGAATCCAATATTGAAATAGCCCTTAAAAGGGCGGAAATTGATAAAGCCAGCTGGTGCAAATTCAGCGGTGGCCAATTTAAAATTGCCTTATCAGCATATGGATATAAAGGTCCATAGTTAACTCAGAGGCAAAACAAGAATGTGTATTGAGGGAGGGTGAGAGGATGGGGGCGAGAAGGGTGGATATGTGCCAGGTGGAGCACTAAATCCCGTGGGGGATACAATGGCCAGATTAAGATGGTGGGCTAGTTTGACCCCATGCAAACGTGTTTGCCCGCAGGGCAGAAAATGCTAGGTGGTGGGGCATAACTACCCCATATTGGAGCAGCAGGCGGCTGATCCGCAGACATATTGTAGAAGAGCGTGGCCATGTGGCAGTATTTAAATTTATTACTTAATTAAATCACTTGAAAGTGAACTCAAGCAGAAAGAAAAGTTTCCCAAATATATCACATATTCTTACAATACACTTGTATTGAAGATTATACTTTTACTGAATGCATATTATATCACAGTATCAAAATTATTGTTCTTTTACCTTACTAGTGATTTTTTTTATTGGTGAAAATGTAATAACTACTAGCCAATATTAACTAAGTTCATGAATATTATTTACAATTAATCCAAACAATATATCAAAAGCCTTATCACATATTAAAGCCATAAATCCAAACTCTGATGCTATAGAGAATAGATAGTCCTCATCATTATATATGTATAACAGTATAAAGATATCAAAAAAATTCTTAATTAATTTGATAAAATAGAACAGACGTTAAGGTACTAGTACTTTCTAATTGTGTCATAATTCTACTAGAATACTTAAGCCTAGTAATATACCATCCTACTATTGGCTAAGGTTCCTAGTCCCAAGCCCCAATTCTATCAACAAAAACAAAAAACTAAAACTTTGAATTTAGTGGTCTTTATACACTCTTTCTGTTTAGACCATCCAATTAAAAATTAAGATAGGTAACTATAAAAAAGACCCACAGATAAACAAAATTTATTTATGTGATTTTTTACTCATTCAGCTCATTACATAGTTTTTAGCATTTAGACAAAGTATTTTAGCCTAGGTCTCTATAAAGAACGTTCAAGATTGCACTTAGTGCTAAATTGATTATCTAAATAATTGGCTTTGGGCTTTTATACATAAAGGTAATTTTAACTGATTTATTATAGGAAATAGAAGCCTAATGATTAGAAAAATTAGCTGTTAGTTATATACATTTTTCCTTTGATTTCAACTTTTTGTATTTTGATTCCAACATTTTGCATTTTTATTTCAACTTTTGCAAAATTAATTTCAACATTTTGCAAATTGATTTGCAGAATGTTGAATTCAAAGGATAATGTTATTTTTGTAGGAATCCAGCTCTTTTGTGCTCGCTGGTGCATATGCCGCTGGATCCCACAAAGGCTTTAATAAAAATATAAATTAAACACTAATAAAAACTTGATTGTTTGTCATTTTTATTAGGAATGTGGGAGCAAAAGAAAAAGTATTCCCTTGATATCCACCTGATCCATATTTAAACTGATTTTGAGGGTTGAGGAAATTTGAGAATAGTTTCAGAATAGCTACAATACATTCCAAATTAGGAAATATGCTAAACTCTCCTATCAGATCATGGGAGTTGTGAGTTATTGTTTGGGAAATTGATAATTGGAGTTTTGGGGAAGAATGTACCCATGTGGTAAGGTTTTGATTATACAATAAATCACCACTAGAGAAATTACTTTCACCTCAGGGGGCCTCTGCCATGCCTATAAAAGGGGGTGGCCCCCACATAGGTGTTGTGAAGGACTTAGTGATGGTTGGGGGAGTACCTTCTGCTCGTTGCCCTGAAGTCTGTTGTGTGGTCAGTGAAATCTGATCATTCAATTTTACAATTAGTACCCATACAGGTTTTGAACTGGTGTTATTCTGATTAACAGGGTTCCACCAAGAATCGTCCAGGATCTTTTGGCTGATATCCCCAATATTTTCAGATTTGTTATTAAAATCGCAATTGTCATTGGAAACTCATAAATGTCCAACATTTCCTCGTTTTGGTGGATTTTGACCCAAGACATTCTTCCTCTGCAGCTGGGAGGGCAAATATCTGGCATCACCCCCTCAATAATGGTGGGAGGAGAATAAAGCTGAAGGAAGCAGCCATGTACTTGGTTGATGGTGATTCTGGTAGCTAACGATTTTATAGAGTATTCATTGCCTCTTTTGTAGGTGATTGTTTTGGACCTTCCCAGATTGATCCAAGCTTACCGCTTCTAAGAGTGATGTGGTTATGGTAGTATAATACCATGTCAGATACTTTGAATGTAGGTAGGGGAGTTCTGAGCTCATTAGCTGCCTGCCCTTCTTTTGTCACCGTTTTTGCTAAGTTATTCATTGCCTCTGATTGGAGCTGAATGATATGTTGAGCCAATCATATCATAACTTTCTTGGGCTCCTCGACTCTGGAGGAGAATACATCCTCAACTAAGAGAGCAGGGATTTCTGGTTCTTGCCCATACAAGACACAGAAAGGGGACATTTTCAAAACCTGATGATAACTAATTTGGTAAGCCATAAGAGAACTGGGTAAATGTTGATCCAAGTGAAGAGGATCAGAGGAGGCCTTTTTCAAAGAATAGAAACCAATGTCCCATTTTCTCTTTCCACAGTCCCATTGGTGGAGGGGTTATATGGAGCTAAGAAGAGTTGTTGTGCTTCTATAGATGTGGCCAGGATTTTAACTACTCTGGAGGTGAAGTTCTTATCATTATCGCAGAGTAGTACTTGGGGGCAGCCATGACATGTGAAAATGTGTTGGTGTAAAAAGGTGGCGGTGGCCTTAGCTGTTTGGGCAGGAAGAGCCACTGCTTCCACCCACTTGGTGAAATGGTCAATAGCTACTAGGATAAATTTGTTGCACTAGTAGACTGAGGAAGGGGTCCTACTACATCCAAACTAATAGTGTGGAATAGTTGCTGAGGGGTAGTGGGTTGATACAGGTATCTAGTCTTGAAACCAGATTGCTTCTTACATATAAGGCAAGCTTCCAAGACGTCAACACTAGTTTCCATTATTCCATCCCAATAGTATCGATCCTTGATCCACTCATAAGTTTTCTTTGCCCCTCCATGACCTAGGGTAGATTGAGCCCCTAGGATAGCAGGTACACGTTCCAAGGGCTGAAGGTAAGGCAGCCATTTTGCCCCCACCTGTTTATACAATTTCCCGTTCTCCATTTTGGTATTATGTGAGTGCCATGCTAACATTTTTGTACAGGTTCATCCTCATCCTCCCAGTCATTGGGGGTCATTAAGAGGCCATATAAACTTTCCGCCTCACTATTGTCCAAGTGAAGGACTGGTAGCTGAGTCAACCCATCAACATTCAAGTGACAGGTTCCAGCATGGTGTTCAATTTTCATGTCATAAGGCTGGAGCTTTAGAGCCCAGCGAGCTAGTCGACCAGTAGGATCCTTCATATTCTGTGACCACTTTAAAGATGCATAGTCCGTAACTACAGTGAAGGTGGTTCCATATAGAAAAGGGCGGTAGTGATTTACAGCTAACAGAACAGCAAGGCACTCTTTCTCTGATACACTGTAGTTGCGTTCCGCCTTTGACAGCATCTTGCTAAAATAGGACACAGGATGATCTACACATGTTCATTAAGTTGGGCTAGTTTGGCCCCAACGGCATAGTCCAAGGCATCAGTGAATAAGATGAAGGGTTTATTATAATCAGGATGCCGTAGGATAGGCGTTGTTGTAACAGTTGCTTCATTGTTTCAAAAGTGGCCTTTTGTTCAGCACCCCAATAAAAGGGGTATTCTTGGTTATTAGTAGCTGAACAAGGGACTCACTGAGCTGGGCGAACTTAGGAATGAACTGATGGTAATACCCCATCGTCCCTAGAAATACCTGAATATCCCATAGATTTTTAGGGGGTGGCATTTTTGAGATGGCTTCAACCTTGTCCTGCATGGGCTGAATACCTTCTTGTGAAATGTAGTGACCAAGGAAATCCAAATTCCTTTGGAAGAAGGTACACTTTAAAGGGGGTGGAAGGCGAGTTGGTAGGGCGTATGGCTACCAACCTGAAGGTTGCGGGTTTGATTCCCACCCTTTGCACATCTATTGGGGTGCCAGCCAAAGGAAGCTATTGGCGGTTAGTAGGTATAATAACACGAAAACCTTACCCATTACATAACCAGAAAAATCTGAGTCCTGATCCAGAGGTGAAAAAAAACTATGACAGAGTTGACCCTGCTCAGGTTTCATGTCGATACTTTCTTTCTCCATTTTGGTAATGTCCATCCCCTGGTCGGTTTGCCTCAAATAAATAAAAAGGTACACTTTAAGCTTCAACTTTATATTAGACTGATGTAACCGTTGAAACACCTCCTTCAAGTGATCAATATGTTCTTTAAAAGTTTTGGAGAACACTGTGATGTCATAAAGATAGCGATGATGCAAGTTAACTTGATGTCTTTTAAGATGTGATCCATCACACGCTGGAAAGAGCAGGTGCGTTGCACAACCCTTGGGGTAATCATGTGGGTTGGAAAAGAACTTCACTACAGATAAGAGCGCATTTCTTCTGATCTTGAGGAGAAAGGTCCATTTGCCAATAGCCACTGGCCAAGTCCATGGCAGAGAAAAAGTTAGAGCCAGAGAGTTGAGCCAGGGCATCATCAATACGAGGGATAGGATAGCTATCCTTCTTAGTGAGGCTATTTAACCTACAGTAATCCATGACTATCTGATGACCTCCATTTTTCTTTTTGATTAGTAAGAGTTGTGACGACCAAGGGCTTTGTGAAGGAACAAGTAACCCCGCATCTAATAACTTCTGGAGCTCCTTCCTCATTTGTTGTTCCTCCACCTTTGACTTATGGTAAAGTTTAGACCTAATAGGCCAGGCATCGCCCACATCAATGGAGTGGCACCAGCCCTTCATGTGGCCATAGTCAATATCCAATTTGGATAAGATGTCACTATAATCATCAAGCAAGGTATGAACTTTCTCCAATTCCTCTGGGGTTAGCTTATCCAAAATATGAACATTGGGAAAGATACACACCATGTTGTCCATGGGTAAGCCCAAATCCGCCATAGATCCAATGGAGTGGATATGTATGATGTTCTCTATGGAGAATAGGAAGCCTCTACCAATCTCCTGGTGTTTCTATATGATCATGTCCTTCCCGGTGAGGTTTCCTAGTAGAATGGTAATTGGCCTCTGATAGGCTGGGTCTAATATCCCAGGCAATACACGAGGCTCCAAGGGTCTAACGTCCTCAATTCTTATGAGGTGTAATAAGTAATGGTGTGGGATTTGTAGTGTGATTTTAGTGTTGAACACTCTTTGTTCACCAGGCTTAATCAAGACCTCGTCTGCAGCATAAAACGGTATAACCTCCTTAGCATCCACTGATTCAGACAATTTTTTATGTTACGCCCAGAAGTAGAGTAAGGCAAGGTTATAGCTTAGAAGGTGTATTCAACCAAGCAAGAGTATTCATGCTTGTTGGGTTCTTTATTAAATAAGACTAAAAGGACTTTTTAGTTGAGTAACGAGAGGACCCCTTGATTCATGTTGATTATTCCTTCATACTCAATCATAAATTGAGTGCCAATGAGCATATCATATGCATTGTTGTCTAAAGCCATAGAAGGGGCTTATAGGATAAGCTTTCCAATTCGAATGGGAAGGGAAGAGTATGCCCCAATAGCACAGGTATTGAGGGGGCCAGCAGTTCCAAGTTCTTGCGTGTACTCCAAGTTAGGTGCTAAATTTATCTTACTAATCAGCTTAGTGGAGATCACATTGACTGGGGGAGCCCATGTCCAGGATGGCCATTATTTGGATTTTTTGAAAGACCACTTCAACCTTAGTGAGGGTTCCTCCAAAGTTAGGTGGCAAGATAAGACTTCCTTGAGACAGAAAGTGGAGGTAAGCTTCCGTGCTTCATGGGGTATTTATCTAGGATGGACTCATGGTATGAGCCCGCTGAATAGGTCGAATTAATCTAGATATGAAGTGATCACCATCGCTGGCAGTGTCAATAACTTTGGGAAACCCTAGAATTTCGGCTGAGGTACGTTTCCTCAGGTATGGTGGTCTCATATACTCCTCCAGCGTTCAAATGATCGGGAACCTCTACCTCTGTGGGAGCTCCTAATATGTAGTAACCAACATCATCATCACCCCCTCAGCTTCATCCCCAAGGGTATCATCAACAACTGGCAAGGCCGCGATGGGGGTAGGAGAGGTGGTCAGAGGGGATGGAATAGCCTTAGGGCGCGCAATTACCAGATTATCTGGAGGGGTAGGCAAAGCAGCGTTAGAGGGCTTGTGCAGGTGTATGGTTGGTACTACCTTACAGGGCTTTGATACATAAGAAGGAGTGATATCCTTCTTAAAACGCATTGAGGGAGCAGGTTTAGCAGGGAAGAGGGACACAGGTGAGATCACTCTTCTATGTTCAACAGGCAAAAGCTCCTCAATGGTTAACACTGAAGGTTTCACCTCAGCGTCATTTGATTTAGTACATAATTGGAAGTTGGCCTCTTCTAACAAAGCCTCTTTAAGGTCGCAGATGTTTTTGAAATGGCGCTTTACTGAGATGATATGTCTGGCTAGAGAGGTTTGAGAGGCTAGCCCAGCTAACAGGGTGGCAATAGCATCCTCAAGGGTAAGCATGTTAGAGGTGGACAACCTTTGCACAGCGAGATAAAAGTGTTCAGCAAAGGCAATGGATGATTCACCTTCAACCAAACTAAGGCGCATAGAGGCCTGTTTTTCCCCGTTATAGACTATGCTTTGATTCAAATTCAGCTAGAAGAGCCTCCTTCACCTCTGGCCAGGTGAGCAAAGGGTTCAGGTAAGGAATTATCATCACTTGTGCCAGGCGACTTAAACAAGGAAGGATGTGTTGCACCTTCTGCTTATCCATTGCGTCACACATGGCAGCTTCATAGACATATAAGAACGTACAATACTTCCTTTTCAGGGATGCATTTCTCTGTAAAACATGGTTTATTGAACGCCGCTCAAGTTCTTTAAGATAGGAGAGAGCGCTTGCGAGTTGTTTTTTCAGAGCAACTAGATGTGATTCAATGTGAAGAGGAAAAGTGGGAGGATTGCTCATGGGTGTAGCCTCCATTTTTGATGATTTATTTAGTGTACTGGGGCCCCTGTAGTGAGCACCATTTTGTAGGAATCCAACTCCTTTGTGCTCGCTAATGCATATGCTGCTGGATCCCACAAAAGCTTTAATAAAAATATAAATTGAACACTAATAAAAATTTGATTTATTGTCATTATTATTAGGAGCGCATGAGTAAAAGAAAAAGTGATCCCCTCAATATCCGCCCAATCTGTATTTAAACTGATTTTGAGGGTTGAGGGAATTCAAGGATAGTTTCAGAATAGCTGCGACGCATTTTGAATTAGGAAACATGCTAAACTCTCATAACAGATCTTGGGAGTTGTGAGTTACTGCTTGGGAAATTGATGATTGAGGTTTTGAGGCAGGGTGTACCCATGCAGTAAGGTTTTGATATACCACAACCAATCACCATTAGAAAAATTACTTTCACCTTTGGGGACCTCCACCACACCTATAAAAGGGGGTGGCCCCCATGTAGGTGTTGTGAAGGATTTGGTGATGGTTGAGGGTTTACCTTCTGCTGGTTGCCCCAAAGTCCGTCATGTGGCTGGCAACATCTGATTATTCAATTTTACAATTAGTGCCCGTACAGGTTTTGAACTGGTGTTACCTCAATTAATGGGGTTTCAAGAATTGGCCAGGGTCTTTTGGCTGATATCCCCAAAATTTTTGGATTTGGTATTATTAAAATCACAATTTGGGTCATTGGAAACTTATAAATGACCAACATTTCCTCGTTTTGGTGGATTTTGACCCAAGACATTATTCCTCTGCAGATGAGAGGGCAGATGTTAGTAATAGTGATGACAAATTAACTTATTATCTTGATCTAAATGAAACTTTATAATAGATACTAAACAAGCCCTTTAGTTTAAAGTTATAGTGATAGTTTATTGAGTTAATACTAATTAAATTTGATGTTAGGTTATATATGATAGTAATGTAGAACTAAGCTCCATATTTAGGAGAGATAAACTTATCAAAGTCATATTAACATTTTCTTTCTAAAAGATTGGAGGTAAATAAACTATTTTGACTAACTATCTTGAACTTTTTATCAGTATGAAGCCTTAAGTTATCAACCATTCAGTACATTATTATATAAAACACTAATGGAGTTACCCATGCTTCATTACAATATCTATAGAATTTTAGATGATTCAAATTGATAAATAAAAAACTTTATATCATAGATTAAACTCTCAGCCATAACAATATGGCAAATACCATTAAAAAATATAGGATATTCACTTGTTATATATAAAAATTTTTATTTTACTTTAGATTTATGAAAATCCTTTTTTTAGTGCTCACCTACTTCAAATAAGGAACCTACATACCAAATTTTAAGTTTCTAGATTGGTATTTTTTGGAGACCTTGTGATAAGTCAGTCAGTAGTATTTCTCTTATACATATAGATAAGATAGATTTAAATCTCCCTTACTGTCCGCCTGGGCCCATACATTGCTAAATTTTGAAGCTGAAGAGTCCCTTGACCCCCTTCCCCCTCTGTCATGGGCATCTAATGGTTTGCCACTGACAGCCTGTTTAATTGGTTTAAGTTAGGTTTTGGTGTTGTTTTACTCATATGAGCCTTCTGGCCTAACTTATTTTTTATCATTCTCTTTTGGTAATTCTGTCCCCTGGTCAGCTTACCTTGAATAAACAGCCAAGTAGATTTAAATTAAATGATAAAAAGTGATTAAATAAAAGTGATTGTGCCAGGATTTGAACAACAAACCTTTATAAAATTTAAGTTAAGAGCCAAAAGCTGAGCCAATTATGCTAGATTTTTTTGAAAAAACTCCATACTTTATTAAAATAGAAATTTAAGGGAAAGTAAGAGGGGAGGGCGGAATACAGGCGATTCAGCCAAGGGTAAAAAAGGACTGGGGTTTCAGGCTGCTAGAGTTCTAGCACCTCTGACCATTGCTGATTGGCGATTGCCATTGCTAGCCACAGTTCTAGCATTGGCAGGATTACAGGCCATTTGATTCTCAGTCAATTGGTTGCATCATCACGTGCAATGAGTGATCCATCAGGGGAAAGCCAAACATATGGCTTTATAACACCTGGGGATTATGCACAAAAATTTTGAGATCTGATGGAGATGATTGGAGATAATCCAAATGGTCTTCAATACCAAACCTGTGTGGTGGGGGCGCTCATTGCTCAAAACCTTGGCGACGAGCGCACATTGAATTACCCATACACGATAATGATAAATGAAGGCTCATATTTGGATCAGAGCTGTTCTCAGGGTTTTTGTAAAGAAAAGGTCCTGCGATGGATGTATACCCAGTGGTAATTGTTCACCTGATAGGATGTAATGCATTGTGGACCAGTATTTTTTGAACACGGAGCATTCTTAATAATGGTGTGCTATGTCTGCTTCCACTTTGGCGCATATGGGGCATTCTTTGTGCTGGTAGTCTGGCCCGCTGTGCTTGCCCAATTTGAATGCCTGATTTAGGATCCATCAGGTTACTGAATGCTGTTTGGCTATAACCAAGCAGGAGTTCAGGACCAAGAGCAACTCCTTCATCAGGTAATTGGTATCATGGCCTTTGGTATTCCAGTCATTTAGGATTCATGGATGGGTGGGCGGATTGCGCCCCAGTTTTTTGAGTGGATCCCCATATTCTATCAGCATCAATTTGTACCTTATTCTGATTAACTTGGTTGCATATTCATCGGCAATTCAGTTATGCTCCTCCCATCTTGTTGCAGAAGTCATTGTGGAATTACATACTTTGACGTCCCTCTTAATTTGGTTGGCCTCTCGATCTGATCACTTAAATGACCACCCGCCCTGGCGCATGGACCAATTGCATAGTCACCAGTAGTGTGGGGCACCTTTTTGGGAGGTTATCCGCAGGTGGTTCGCCATCCATTCATGTATCAATTGGGGGGAGACTGTC
>JAKSZP010009856.1:0-45090 GCA_022478985.1 Massospora cicadina | reverse complement strand
ATGGAGAGGAGGATTCGTTTGTAGTGGGTTTTAGTCCCGTGAGGACCTGTGGCCAATGGGTGTGGCCAGGTATTTCATCAATGAGTGAGGGTTTGATGGATTGTTAAGGCCCAAGGCGCGGGAGAAGTTGGAGCAGGCCACGTGGGACCAGTGTTGGGAGGGGAGCATAGGGGCGGTGATGGCCGCAATCCAGGTGCCCAGGATCTTGGCAGCATGGGCTTTGAAGTCAAGCAGGCCCATGCCACCATGATGATGAGGGCCAAACATGACCTCTAGCCATACTGGTGTTGGGCGGCCTGACCAAAGCCATCCTTGCAGAAGGGCATACAAGGATTTGAAAAATCTTGGGGAGAAGGGGATGGCGTGGGCTCCAAACCAGAATTTGGAGAGTAGCATAGAGTTGGCTAAAACAACCCTGCCAGTAAGGGAAGTAGGGTGGGCTCTGAGGGAGGCGATGCACTTCGTCACGTTGTCTAGAATACGACTTTCCATTACTGCTGATGCATACCCGCCTGCCTCCACCCGCATGCCCAGATGGCGGACTGGCCCTATGGTAGGGTATGGCATGAAGGGGAGCACTAGTGGGGCGGTGTGGGGTGAGCTGGGAGGGCGAGCACGTTTGCGAGCAGATGGTATGGGCTGGGCACTGGTTGCTGGGGCCCAGCAGGTTTGATACCGACCAAGGAGGATGATTTTGGTTTTGGAAACGTTCAGTGCAGCATTCCTTACCCAGGAATACTCCTGGATGAGAGCTTCAAGTGCACGTGCATCTTTATTATTAGACAACCCAACCACACAGTCATCTGCAAACGCCATCATTTTGACTGGGGCTTGGCCTGGTACATGGACCCCAGTGAGTTGGGCATTCACGTTTCGAAGTAGTGGGTCAAGGCTGAAGTTGTATAAAAGTGGGCTAAAGGGGTCCCATTGTAATAAGCCCCTTTGAGGGCGGACTACTTCCGTTAGGAAGCCAGGGCCACGCACTGCCATTGTTGCAGATTCCGTGAGCAGCATTACCCAGTTGATGAAGCAAGGGGGTAAGCGGAATTGTTGGAGGCAGGCCTGAGGTATTCCCAGTTTACTCTATCATAGGCCTTCTGTTGGTCCAATAATACAAGTGCCCCAGAGGCTGTGGACTAGCATGCGTTAGCCACAGAGTGCACGTTGTCCAAAATCGACCTTCTGGGTATGAAACCAAATTGTTCTGGGGAGATGGTGGCAGATGCTACAATCCCTAAATGGTTAACCATGATTTTAGTTAAAATTTTTGTATCCGTGTTAGCTAAAGAAATGGGGCGCCAGTTGGCTAAGTCTAGCTTGTCCCCTTTCTTGAAGAGTGGGACGGTGAAGACCTCTTGTCCTCCTGGTAGGAGGTGCGTTTCCAAAAGGCTCTGGTTAAGTGAGGCAAGCAGTAGTGGGGATATATATTTGAAGTACTTTTTATAGAATTCATATGGAATGCCATCTGGGCCTGGGCATTTCCAATTTGGTGCACCGCGGATGGCTGTCCATAGTTCATTCAGAGTAATCAAATTCATTATTTCTGGGTATTGTGAAATTGTGCAGATGTGGGTTCAGTCAAAAAATTCTGCCACTTTGGCTGACTGAATTGGATTGGATCGGTATAACTCAGAGTAATACTTTTATATTTCAATTGCACTTCAGCTGGCATATCCACGATGGAATCATCCAATCTTTGCACCTGTGTGCAGGCCACGCTCTGGCGTAGTGCGAATTTTTTTAAAAAATATGCGGTGCACTTGTCGCCCTCTGTAATGTGTTTGGCCCTGTACTGAACACAAACCCGATGTTTGTGTTGCCTTTTGAGCGCGTCGAGGTGGGCAGCTGCTTCCACCCACTTCTGGCCCCATGCAGGGCTGTAGCCTGTAGCTGGGATGTTGGACTTCAGGTGTGTCAACTCTGCCAGAGCGCGTGAAATGATGGCCAATGTGGCTCGTGAGCGCTGGGAGGAGAGGTGGCGAGAGTGGCGGATGGTATCCTCTTTGAAGGTTGACCATGTGGAGATGGGGTCCGCGCAAAATGGTGTAACAAACTCTTTTGCTAAAATTGCTGATTCTACCCAAGTGGAAAATCCTGGCAACGCAAGTTTGGGAGGGCGGAGTTTGCACCAATGTGGGGCCTTGGCCACTGTGACAGGTAGGTGGTAGGTTATTGAGACCAGTTGGTGGTCGGAGAATTTAATTTTTGTTGTTTTGAAGTGGGAAATGTAGGGTTGGAATTTTGCCAGTGTAAGGATAAGGTCGATGCAGGTTATGGACCTTAATTGGCCATTGTGGACATGGGGGCGCATCATGTTTTTGAGTAGCGGGGCTTGCCACAGCAGTGCATCCATTAACCCAAGGGTGGCTTTTAAAATGCAAAGTTCTACATGACCCTGGGGGGCGTGGGAGGAGGAAGGCCAATGGTCTGTGGGTGTGTTTATCCAACAGTTCATGTCGCCGACTATGAAAGGGTCTGGGGGTAATAGGAGGGATTTGACCAACAATAAAAATTCTTGACGCTCTTGTGCACAGATTGGGGCATAGATGTTGATGATAGCATGCGCCACGTCAGCCCACAAGAAAGTGACAACGAGGACTCAGCCATTGAGGAAAGATTCTGATGATAAAAATTTGAAAAATTGTTTTTCCAAACTAGCACCCCACAGTGCTCTGACCAAAAGGATAGGGATGGGAGGAGCATGGTTTTCCAAGTCTCCTCAGAACCTCATAGACAGTGGGACTCCTGGATGGCCAGGATATCCATGGGTAAATTTTTTTTGTAAAAAACTCAGTTTTCTAGCCCAGGATGGCAAGGCCTTGAGTCTGGCAATATTCAACGTCCCTAAAGTGAAGGTTTCCCCCATTGCACCTTAGGTGTGAGGGGGTGGGCACCCAGGCCCACTAGCCTCCTCTAGTTCCCCATGGGCCTTCATGGCAGTGCGGGTGTTTGCAGCAACGCTGTCAGTAGTTTTGTTAATTTTAGCAGAAAGGTTCACGTTGGCTTTTGTCTTCACTTTTTGTTTCCCCATCATCGAACGAATGTTTTGCGGTGCAGATGAGTTTGTTGCACCAACGATCAGGTCAAAAAAATTTTCAGGTAGGTTGGACCCCAAGTCAGTTTCAACTGGAGCTTGGTTGCAAAGATTGGGCGAGATTGAGTCACCCATCAGATCCTCAGATTGGGTGGCCCAATTGGCATGGGCTTCCCAATCTGATTGGTTGAGGGATTTCCGAGTTGCTTCTGCTGCAAAGGTTTCAATGTCCTCATGGCATTGGGAGTGTGGGATAGCGGAGGTGACTTTGGCCACTTCCTTGGCGGCGGCCCTGTGGGCCTGCTTGGCCTTCTTACACTCTTGCAGGGAAATAGGTTTTACCAGTAGGTAGCAGCCTTATGCTCCCCACGGGAAAGCCTCTTTGGTGCTTGCAGTTGGTTCATAGTGCGCCTCTCTGCTGGCCATGGCCACCGAGGGGTGCTCTTGGAATGTGATGCCCTCCTTGGTGGGGCATGCATGTGCCTTATGGCTGAACGCGTCACAGTGGGTGCAGATGGGGGCGCGCTGTCCACAGTTACCCGGAAAGGGTGGGTGGTATGCCCTTCAATATTGATATATGTGGAGTGCGGGATCTGGGTTAGGTCCTTTGCAATCTCCTCGGTTGGGGTCAGAACTGCAATGGCTTTGCTGGTGCACAGGTGTGGCATCAGCGTAAAACGTTGCATTTTGAAAGATTGTAATTCGCCATATACAGTGAGACCATCTTTCAGGTGCTGCTCCAAAATGGCACGTTTTACCGTAGTAGGCAAAAAGTCAAATGTGAGGAAAATTTGGTTGGATTTTGTCCATCTGGTGCGTTTTGTTTTGACAAGCTGTTGCCATTTGGGGAGGTCAATCACTATGCGCACTGCAGCAGCTTCGTCTGCTGCCTCCTTGTTTTTAAAACTGAGGTCCAGCCAACCATGTGACATGGAGTGAGGTGCAATGTACACCGCGGTCAGGAAAAATGTGCACATTATAAAATTTTTTTCCCATAGAGCTGTTTGTTGGATGTCCAGAAACACACGGACTCCATATTCCAACGATGAGAGTGGTTGGGAGTGCAGCGTATTGATGTACTGGTTGCATCGCGCTTGCCAAGTGAGGATTTCTGGGAAAATAGTGACCACCAGTTTTTTATTTTTTTCTATTCTGCCAGTTTCTCCGGGGCATTTTTGAACGTTTGAGGCCGCGGGCCTACCACCTGCTCCTCTTACCTTACTTGCCCAACTTCTCCCTGACATGGGCGCAGACTAATCTCCTCTGAGATTATCAAACTAGAATCAGAATTGAATTGAATAAGTTTCAAAAGTGATTGTTAACAAGAGAGAAAAGTTTTTTTGTAGTTTATCAATATGTATTATCTAACAAAGTTTAAACACCATAGCAAAACACATGAATATTGATTTTATTTTTATATATATTTTTTAAAAACTACCCAATTTGGTTCCCCTAATTAATAAGATACTTTCAGCATGTTAAGGTGAAGTTGTTTTAGTAGTTTGGAAGACGTGTCACAAACACAATGATTTTACATATAGAGAGCTGTTCTACATAGCAATTCTATGTTATCTGATTTTGATAGGTTACTTTATTTGGTCAAGTTGGTGATGGGTTTTGGTCAATTTGATAAAAAATGTTTAGTCATGGGGGTGATTAGTTATTGGTTAATTTTATAAGTTTAGTTAGTTTTGGCTGAGTGGTTGGTGGTCTTTAATTTTGATTTGGTTGAGCAATTATAAAAGCTGAGTGCCTATTACTTAACTATAATATAGAATCAAAATGATCAATTTGAACCACCTGAAAATCTAGATACCATAGCGTAGCAAGGGTATTGAATGCTAGTTTAGTATGTTTGTAGGAATAAATAGTTCTATGGATAGTGTCAAGCTAGACAAGAATCTGAAATTTTTCATCTTTTTAAAAGTAGGACCATTTCTTATAAAAGGGTTTAACCTAGTTGTATTGTAGTAACACAATTTTTAAAAGATTTTATTTTCTCATCTAAATATACTTGGTTGTAAAAATTAGAAGTTCATAAACTATGGGTGATTGATTCAATATTTTTAATCTGTGTCAAAATCCTGGCATTAACTAAGGCCCTCTGGTGCTATTCACACAGGATTTGAAATTTAAAAGAAGCAGGAGTAGCTAAACTCTTAACTGCTGTTTAACAAAATAGGGGAATTTTGGACACCACTTATAATAAACTAGGAACCTTTTTTTCAAAAAATACGAATTATTTAGTTGTTTTATTAGTGAGGGCGACAGGTTGATGAAAGAATCCTATTATTTTATTTAACCAAGATAAGCCAACCAGGGGACAGACATTACCAAACTAAAACTAAAATCATAATAAAAATAAAAATAATGATTCAAATGAAACGCCCAAAATGGACAGATTGATTGAATTGTACCTAAAAAATATCCAACCAGGTGGGCAGCGAATACTGCTATCCCTCCATGGTGGATGGAGAGGGGGATTGGGGGCTTGTCTTCAGCTGCATCCATTTCATTCCAGAGTAGGGTGCGTGTTAAGGCAGATAGTAAGGGTGTGGGGGCATCGGTGGCATGGGGTTTGATATCCTTGATGACTGGAACTTCCAAATAGTTGCCAGCCATCATTATGCCAACGATGTATTTGCCCAAAGCGTCTTCAGCTTTGAGGCGGTCATCTGGGAATTTAACAAACGTGGCAATGTTGGTTCAGGTTATTTTTGCTTTTGATTCCTTGCTATAGTTGCCACGTTCTGGATAGCATCACTTGCATTTTTGTAATACTTGTTCGCCGATATTTTGCTTTTTGGAGTTAAGGTTGTGGGGATAACAGGAGATAAAATTCCTCCTCTGAGTATTGCTACTGATTTAGCAACAGCTTTACGCAGGGGCTGACAATCTGGTGTTGCAGCTGCTTCAACTGCAAGCTGGTGATCACTGCAAAACGATTTGGCATTTGGCTGTGGGGTATAAAGTCAAGGGGGGTATTTGGCGTCCCATTCTGCATTAACAAACTGCTCAATTTGCAGAGAAGGTTCTTCAATGAACTTACCTGATTTGTCAATTTCAGCCAATAGTTCTCATGGGTTTTGGTTGAATTGGATTGGGGAATCAGCATGCAGTTGAGGTTTGTTTGATTCATTTGAGGAAGCATGGGATTGAACTGGGATCCAATCCAATGCTTGATTGGAGGAATTATTTATGGAATTGGGGTGAGGAGGAAGCTGCTTGGTGGCTGCAGGTGCAGCTGCAGCAACAGGCTTTGGGGGTGGAGGAGGTAGGATTGAGCCCCATGCCAGAAATTGTACAGGGTGGGCAGCAGATTGGAGGTTGGCAGGTGAGTCATCTGATCCACCTGAAGTGGTTGAGAAGAGGCACTTGCGTTTCAAGTGGTCTAACATAAAATATGATGGACAAATCGTCTGCCTGCCCTCGTGTGGGCCCAAAATGGATGGTCAGATGCTGAGGGAATAATGGTGTGCAGCGGAATTGCCACCGCAATTTTATTAAATTCAGGGCTTATAATGGCATATGCCCAAGGCCCAGCAAGTAGTGTGGCCCCATTTGGGACCACAAATTGTAAGATGGGGTTGGAGCCATAGGCTGCCAAACTGTCCATCAGCTCCTGGTGGAGCACTTCAGGGGGAAGTGGGTGGGCAGGCCAGCAAACTGGACCACAAAAGTGGTGTCTTCTGGGAGCCGAGTCCAAGTTGTGGGGAGAGGGGTGCCCTGGAATACCAGGGGCACAGTTGCTGCAGTGGCAGTATCAGCTTCGCAGGTGAAGCTGAGATCAAAATACCCCTTATAAGGGCAGTAATTGATGAAGCCAGCGGGTGTCATCACAGCCTGTGCCATTTTGATAATGGCTTGGTCATGGTATGGGAATAGTTTCCCATATTCAACCCTTAGGCCATAGCACATGTTGCTCCAGGGGAGCACTAGGGGGCAGTGCGGTACCGCTTGGGTACAAGCAAGGTGGGTGTCTAGGTCTTTGGGAAGAACGAATTGGCCCATAGGTTTGGAATGACTGGGTGAACCAGTCCTAGCACGTTTTCCTGCTGGATGGAAAATGGTGGGGGGAATTTCGCTGCTGCCCCACGCTGGAGCAACTGGTGGAGAATCTGAGGACATTGGAGCAAAACTACTATGGGCAAATTCAATTTGTTTTCTAAGTTCATGTAATTTTGCTTGGAAAGTTACGCTGAGCGGAAAGAGAGTCCAATAAATAATAAAAAAGTAATTTAATAAGATGATTTTGCTCCAACAATACCCTTTTCTTTATTATACTATTAACTGCCACTTTCCATCAACCTTCCCTACTATCTTCCTACTCAAACAAAAACCTCCCTCTTCTCATTACCACACTCAACATTTAATACTCTGTATTCATTGTTGAGTTTCAACTCCTGCCAACTTAGTAAATCTCTATTGGATACATTGTAGAGGATATGCTCAATCATTGAGGCTTCAGCAAAATTCCCTCGATTCACTGAACCATTAATACTTTAATTAATTTGCTTAACAATGACATGACCTATTGCTCCATATTGAGGCTAACATTGACTTTTAACTATGATCTTCCAGATAGGTGACTTATAGTCCAGTCATATCAATTTACTGAAAGCTAAAGTTTAATAGA
The DNA here is from genome assembly GCA_022478985.1 of Massospora cicadina. Taxonomy (NCBI): domain Eukaryota; kingdom Fungi; phylum Entomophthoromycota; class Entomophthoromycetes; order Entomophthorales; family Entomophthoraceae; genus Massospora; species Massospora cicadina. The sequence goes on along the minus strand of JAKSZP010009856.1, from coordinate 37,420 downwards.
TATCACTTTTCCAGAGTTTTCAATGCTACTATCTTCTAGCATATATAGTCATTCTAAAATCTAAAGTTTTATTCAAATAAAATAAAGAATATAAGGTTTTACTTAAGTGATCTACAAGTGTCAACCGCAGACAAGAAGCAACTGAATAATACATGTGTTGGGATGTTAAACTGATCATATTCTTTTAATGAATTCCAGCAGTTGTGGTATGATTTTATGTTGGGCATCCTTACTGACTAATTTAACTTGAATTAACTTTTGGGGTATTTCAGTCCCAAACCAGCTCTTTATTCTATCAAAGTTAGTCTTATTGATGCCTGGCAGGTACAAAAGCATTTGGACAAATTATATATAGCTTTTTAGTATTCCAATCTACTTCAATTGATGCTGAAAATAAACTGAAAGTTTATTTTTAACTTTACTAGAATTATCCGCAATTGATGACAAGGATAAATTTAGAGTTTTAGACTAATTACTTATTAGATTTACCAGAAGTTGATTCTGAGGATAGTCAATCTATGTTTGCCAGCAGTTGATGTCAAAGATTTTTTGCTAGGGTGATATATTGCATTTTTGGCATGTGTTATTGATGTTAATTGTTAGGCAGGCATAGGATTTTCCAGTTGGCGCCTTAGTATAAATACCTAAAACCTTATAATAAAGATCTGTCACTTACCTACTTATATTTATTTTAAGTTGACTTTGACACTTGGTAATTTAAATGTAAAATTAAAAGCCCTGATGATAGATGACAGTTGAGTGCATCTAGGGAGTGGTCAGCGCTGCCACTTCCATACCTTGTTCTACTTGGAAATCTCCATGCAAACTCAACAACTGGCTATGCCACAATGAGAGGCTAAGGAAGGAGTAATCCTGACGGACTGGGATCAGTGTGGTTGGGGCTGGGGCGCCCTGGTTAAGGTGTAGGCCACGACCTATCAATGTCATTACTCATCCTTTTGAAGTTGTAGGTATGCTGGTTAGTGAGTTTCTGCAATGAACTAGTAGTGGAAGGTAGCCAATGATGGCAAAAGAGTAAGGGTCAGAAGTCCTCACACTGTTGACATGATACACTTGCAGATCACTAAAAAATATGGATTGGAAAATTTGCAACACCGTGATTTATACAGTATATAACCATGTACTCACAATAGCATTAAGCAATATGTGATGGTACCATCTGGGCTAAGTACAGAAGGCCTAAATATATAGGTCAAAAGAAGTTTATACTACTAAAAAATGACCTTTTATAGTAAATGTAATGATTTATGTTAATTTTTACTTTTGCTTTTAATATAGGTAGCAAAAGCAAATTAAATGAAAAAGGTGAAAAACTAGATATGCTAATTAAGATGGCAATGTTTAGGCTTGTCAACTCACATAATGAGGATATTCTATATTGGTAGAATGTACATATAGACGCTTGTTTTAGAAAAGTGAATTTAAATTTAAAAAATACATTAAATACAGATTAAATATGTGCTTATATACATGTTGACAGCAAGAAAGAATGGAATGGAAAGCTAGTCTAAATTCTCACTGGTGCACAAAGTTTAAAAATGGTCTAAACAGTGTAGAAATTTATACTTTTGCACCACTTTCTAGATAATAATAGTAAGCTTATTCATTATAACCTTTTATATGACTCATTGAATTTTTTACTAGGTAAAACTTAAGTTAGAAAGATAGCTTGATTTTACTCTTTACACTTTTCTTTCTCATAACAATCACTTTAGTTACTACAATTTGATTTGAACAGCAAATTTGGATAATCACACACAGGAAAGATGGGCGACTTTAATAACAAAAATAATACAACATGGGCGAGAGACGTGGCAAGTGGTGCGCTTAACAGTGCAACTAAGGGCAAGAAACGCCCTGGAGGGGGACCAGGAACCCAAGCTGTAAAAAAATTGCAAACTCAGACACCGTCTGGGTTTATGGTATTTACTGTAAAGCACGCGCAATACATGTACATTCAATTCAACCAACCTTTGTCAAAAATGGAACATGGGATCAGACTCTTCCTTGGGGATGAGTCACTGACCCTGTGGGAGAAAACATGTGAGGCACAGCCCTCACTTTTTTCTCACATGGTGTATGTAGCCACCAACAACATGGGCTGCGGCTGGATCAACATTGGTTTTGAAATAGCCAATGAAGCTGATGCCGCAGCAAAAGTCTGTGTGAAAATTTCCCTCCCCGAGGGCGAAAAAATTGTGTGCACTGCAAGCACCAGATGGAACAAAGCGAAAACTTTGTTCATCTCCTTTGACTCGCTCCCCACCAACCTTCCTCATAAGGAAATTAAGGAGGAGCTCCGCAAAGGTCTTGTGGCCTACAGAGAAATCCAACAACTAGAATTACAGCAATTTTACTTAATGCCTGACCTGTGCACAGGCAAAGCTATCGCTGTAATCAACCCCTTCTCAGAAGTGGAAGAGGATTTATCCAGAATTCCCCCAGCAGCAGAATTTCACTTTGCAGATGGGGGCCAGTCAGCTGCCTTCCGAGTTACACTAGAATGCGCACCACCCATTTGCAACCACTGTGGCTCACTGGGCCACAAGGAACATGCATGCCCTGTAAAAGAGGGCTTAATGGAAAATAATTTTTGTGAAGAAGCTATGAATGAAGATAATGAAAACTTCGCCAAAATGACTGATGGCCACCACCCATTCCGCTGGGGTGAAGATGGACTATACTCCATCGTGGACCCAGTTACAAGTAAACAGCGTAAAGCAGCACAAAAAGCCCGCAAGAGAGCAGCGGCTGAAGTGGCGGCACACGCGAAATCCGCCATCAACAATGGACAAATTCAGGAGGATATTTCAGATATTCACTGAACCAACCAATCAGAACAATATGCCCAGGTTGAAAATATTCACAGTAACCAGACTGAGCCACAAAGCGTCATCAGTCATACACATACTGAGGTACAATGCAACCGCAATTTGGGCGAAAATGTGGTGCACAATTAACCAAAGTTGAACCTCAAAAATATAAAATCCAAACAACAATCCGCACCAAACCAACACAAGACCTGTGCAGGAAAAGTTGACGCAAATGCAAAAAACTGCAATTCCATTGAATCATTGGGTCAGATCAAGGGAACCAACAATGGCAGTGAAAGAGTTGGAGTACAGACGTGGAGCATGGCCAAAATGAGCCGCGGTGGGATAGGACCAGAGGGTCCTCCCAACCGCTCCTGAGGCGCCGCGGGCACCTCAGTGTCAATAGGGACGTTAAATATCGCAGGAGCCAGGGCTCATATGTCCCAAGCCAAAAAGCTGGCATTCCTGCAAAAACTTCTTGTAAACATCTTGGCCATCCAAGAAACCCACTGCCTACAAGGGGAAGAAGAATCCTGGTTAACCAGGGTCACACCATCACAATCAGTATGGACGACTCACTGTGGGGTGATAGTCCAAAACAACAAAAAATTTAAAATTACAAATTCATCATCACACTTGCACAGTCGAAACCTGGTAGCAACAATTACATGCCAAGATGAAATAATTTTGTTAGCATGTATCTACGCACCGTTCACTGCAACTGAGAGAAAAAAAATTTTGAAAATTTTTTACCCTCACCCTCCCACCAGATATCATCATGTTAGGCGATTTCAACTGCTGGGATAACTCCAATACAGATTGATGGCCTAATCCCAGGGGATACCCAACTGGACACATTGAATATCGCACAATGAGGGCATCTCTTGGCTTACAGGATGCTCTTCCCCTCAATTCACCAATCCTTCCCCATATGATAAGACCCAACATATGTGAGGGACTGCTCATATCGATGAGTTGTATTGACCACATCCTCATCCCACAATCCCACCACTCAAGAATCTCCAAATTTACAACAAAAAAGATCAATTTTCCTGATCACCAATTAGTTACGGTGCAGTTAGCGCCAACCCAATCCCACACACAGGTGTCGCCTTGGAGAAAGCTTCACCCAGAAAATATAAGATTGCCTGAGATATCTGACTGGGTTGAAAACAAGGCTACAAACCCAGAATTCTCAGCCCATTCGCTTCAGATCCCATCAAAACATGGGAAAATTTCAAAAAAGATTTAATTAACAAAACCTGACATATTGCATCACGCAAGTACACCGCGGATACAGCCACAATCAAGCGTACCTTGGCAGAAATAGACCACCTGGAAATAAATACTCCGAGATCTGGCTATAGCCCTAATTAAGGACGTAAATGGGCAGAAATTTCAGCCCAACTTAACAATCTCATCTTTGAACACCAACACAGAATCAAAGTATCAAACAAAGGTAAGTTCATAAAGGAAGGCGAAACCTGTTCAACATACTTTTTCTGCCAATTCCACTCCTGTGGAAACCAGCCCATGTGCACACAGGTCCGCAAGACCAACGGCACCATGGCAACTGACCCTGAGGATGTCAAGGCGGAAGTACGCCGCTATTACACCAAATTTTATCGCAATATGCCAACAGATCCACAAAAAATTAAAGAAGTTATTCAAACTGCCAAGATACAAAGTACACCACCAAATTACAATATACTATCCCTTATCACATGGGAGGAGCTTTGGGAGACAGTTCGCGGTGCACCACGTAGGAAATGCCCAGGGCCTGATGGGATACCCTACGAATTTTACAAAAAATATTTTCAACAAATCTCCCCTCCTATTGGCGTCAATGAACCAGAGTTTTTGGAAACACGCCTATTACCAGGAGGCCATGAATCCTACGTTATAACCTTGTATAGAAAGGGTGACAAGTTGGACCTGGCCAACTGGCGCCCAATTGCACTCTCCAACACTGATACAAAAATTCTAACAAAAATTCTAGCAGCTAGATTAGGCGCAATTGAATCTGACGTCCTATCACCCAACAGTTTGGGTTTATACCAGGGCGTTCAATCTGGAACAACATTCACCCTGTTGCAAACATTTGCCAATCCAAAGCAACTGGTGCCCTGGTCTTCTTGGATCAGGAAAAGGCGTATGACCGTGTTAGCTGGCCATACCTAAAAGAATGTCTACATGCCTTCAAACTCCCACCAAGATTCATAAAATGGGCGATGCTCCTAAGAGAATCTGCAACCATGGCTATATGCGGCCCTGGATTCCTAACAAACAAGATTAAACCACACAGAGGGCTCAAACAAGGGGATCCGCTCAGCCCGACTGCTATACAATTTCAGCTTTGACCCACTCCTCCGAGTAACTGACTCACGTCTCGTGGGGATAACCGCACAAGGACAACCAACAGTCAAGATACTGGCCTTTGCAGATGACTGCGTAGCAGGTATAGCAAACAATGAAGATGCACGACAGCTGGAACACACTCTAGAGGAATACTCCAAGGTGAGCAATGCATCGCTCAACAAAAGGAAGACAGAAATCATCCTCTTAGGCAAATACACAAACAATTGGGCCACAACATCAGAACCTCACACCAACACTCGAAGAAAAAACCCAATTATTTTACCCTTTGCAACACCACCCACCACCACTCCTGTCCAACACCTTGGAATCTGGCTAGAATCAGGGGGATATGCTAATGAGACAATGGAAAGTAACCTATTACAACGGGTATCCAAACGCGTCGCCTCCCTCAAGGGAAGAACCCCAGGACTAACAGGATGAGTTACAGTTGCTAACTCGCTCATCCTCCCAATACTGTGGTACCAGGCCCATGCGATAGCCTTCTCACCTACCTTTATAACCTCAATTCGCACGCTTATCCAGGGCTGGTTGTGTCCTGGATCTCACCCTCCTATATGGATGGAAACACATTTGGCCCTCGCTCAAGTGGAGGCATGGGACTAATAGATTTTGAGAGCCATGACAATCATATCCTAGGTACCTGGATAAAGAAAATCCTTGCTCCAGACCTCCCGCAACAACATTAGTCCAGAGCAACAAGGACTAACTTTGCACAGGCGCTCAAATTAACCAACCCACATAGTCCACCCAGACTACTTTCATACCTTGCCAAGCACCCTACTGCAACGGATCCGCATGGAACCTCCCCTCATTTCAAACATATCCTCCAAACTATCCGCCATATGGGATGGACCATAGAGAACATGGATACTATACAGGGAAGGGGACGACCCAGCCCCCAATTCAAATTAAGAAACCCAGAAAACCACCCCCAGAGGGATATGCTCGCAACAACCCCAAGCATAGCTAGGATAGAATACCTAGATATGCTGGACATTCCCTATGATTTAACCACACAGAAAGCAATGTGGAAAATGACACACCACTCACTCCTACAACCAAGGATAAGAGCAAACGCCTGCGCTGTTTGAGAAGGGCCTCTAGGACAGCGGACCGCTCCAACTCCCTCCACAAAACATGTGCAGTATGTGGAGGGGAGGGCTCCCTACATCATCGCCTAGAAACATGCCCCCCAACCAAAGCTATATGGCAGGAAGTCGCACGCCTGCTCAAGATTCAAAACAAACAGGAATTCTCAATATCAAAGAGTATCTTCGCGCTCCAGATCGAGTCACCAATCCCATCTACCCTCCGCTCCCTAATAATACCCATTGCAATGTGGAAAATACACACAATTGCATTAGATGCATTCAAGGACACGGTCCCAACCATTCATGGGATTATTAACAGATTCCATGTCCGCTTACTAGAGCACTTCCAAGCCTGGCTCTATGGATATATGAGACCAAGACAAAAAGCGCTCATAGAATCTTGGTTCCCACTCTGGTTCCTCCACACAGACCCTTTCCTTCACACCTGCTCCATAGCAGGGAAACCCCCTCGGAGTAGTGCGCCAACCCCCATACCTGGCAGTCCCGCTGGCAACAGGGGTAACTTGAGTACCCTGGGGTGCCCAATTTTTATATTTCTTAGTTATTCTCTTAGTTTCACATATATTCGGTAATGTCTGTCCCCTGGTCGGCTTACCTTGGTTAAATAAAAAGATAGCTTGATTTTGATCATTTATAACTTTTCATCAAATGGCAAACTAGAAAAAGATCATAAAACTTCATTGATGATTATAGTTCTCAGATTATCATTTGTAACATAACCAGGGACTAATTAACTATAATAGCTATAATTGATGTATCTAAAAAAATATATCCTTTCAATTTTTGAAAGTCAAAATAATGCTCTGAGAGGCAAGGTTGTAGAGCGCAATAAAAATGTTATACTATTAAGTTATATTTATATAAAGTTAAAATGATATAATATCTGTTAGATTGTTTGTACTAATAGTATTCTGAAATTTTTTAGCTATTTTTTTACTTTTTCTTATGTTATCCTTAAATAAATATAGCAGTTTTATAAAAAATTATCATAAGTTTGTGAGTTATTTAACATCTACTACAAAGAGATGATCATAACAATCCTCAATGCTAAACTTTCATCCTCTACCTTTAAGAATATAAAAACCTATTACTTTTTCATAGTTTTAGTAGGTCTAAATAAAAAAAGGAAATGTCATAAGCTGTATTTATTATTATCAAGAGTCTGAAATGAGAGTCTTAGTATAATTAAGTTATTTTTATCCTTAGTGGCAATCCTTAGAAAACACGTTGGTACCAAAAGTGGTTTTATGGTTTTCATTCTAGGTCTAGGTCTGTGAACTTCAGGTACCTTGAAAGAGAAGGCAATATTAAAGTGTGGTATCAGTTTATTAAGAATAAGACTATATAGTTTGGACTCATCACCTTTGTAAATTGTAAAGTCTTGGCTTTACATCAAAAGTAAAGCTGAAGTTAAAATTCTTTGAATGCCTAAAGGTTTTCTGCTTGAAAATTTCAACTTCTTTTATGATGACTCTCAGGAGAGATGGCTTCCAAGTAACATTGACTAGTCACTTTTGTATCTTAAGTGGTTGCAATGGCTTTTCTGTGCTCAATACTACAGTATGCTATGTCATATTAGACTTATAAGATAACATAATTTCCACCAATAAGAAAGATGATATATTCAAACAATTTATTGGGGTCAAAACTTGTATATATTATAGGGCGAGTGGGAGCCATGTGGTGTAATGAACATCTGGCCCTCCTCAATCATGATATTTCCCCTTTTTAGTACAAGTGGTGCTCAACCTGTGGGGAGGGTTTCTCCGCGCATCTTTATTTGCTATGTGCCAATTTTAAGGGATTATCATATAATATAAAAGAATTCCTAGCATGGTGCCTCAGCGTTGCCTAGCATCCATACTAGAGGAGTAAGGGGTTCAGAGTGATTCTTGTCTGTTGAGTGCTTCAGGTGGTGGGCAAAGGTGGACAGAATGGGGGTTGGAGTTTCAGAAAAGCGGTTCATAAGGAGATAGAGATGTGGGTTCTCCTCATCAATGAGGCTAACGGTGTGCACTACCTTGACATATTGAGCCAGTTAGTGTCAGAAAAGATTAGAGGTTCAGGTACACATGTGAAGGACATGATTTGTTGGTGGGTTTGAGGATAGTTGGGTGTGAAACATGAGGATATCACCGCGTTGGCGCATGTGAAGCTTTCAGAAAAGGCTAGCTTTCCAATTTAAACTTGGCATCTTCTGAGAAATCTTCAATGATATTAGGGCAGTGAGCACCCTTGCAAAGTAGCTCCATCACCACATGGAGGGCTTGGAGGAGAAGGGAGTTTTTGGAGCAGCAAAGCTTTAGAAAGCTTTTCTGTGCAATCTTTTAAATTGAACAGCCACTTTAAGGACAGAAACAGCGGATGGGGGTCAAATCCGGTGGGCATGTGAAGTTATTTGTTTAGGGCGAAATCAGGTTTAGTACCATAGGTCATGATCCATTGATGATCTATTTGAGGGTCTCAAATGGATTTGATCTAGCCAGTGCTGGACCAGCAACTGAAGTTTGTGTGGAAGGGCTTGATAGGCTGTGCACTGTAGACCATGGCGATTTTTATGGCACCTGAGCTGCAATCTGCTTAAATATGGTTTTTGCATTTGAGCTCATGTTGGATGGAGCAGTGGGGGCAGCACCTGCGGGGATGAAGGTTGTGGAGGGAGGGTCAATCCCATTTAAAAAAAATTTGGTATGGTGATATCAGAGTTGACACCAGAGGGAGGAGCAGCGGAAGCAGATTCAGCGGATAATGCTGAGTACTTGTACTTCAAATGTTAAAGTTTGAAGCACAATGTGAAAATGGTGTGGCCATTTTTGATGTGTGCCCAGAAGGGATGATCAGGGGTGGATCTGATTATGGTGGGTGGTATTGTTAGGGGATGTCACTGTAGTAGTGTACATTATTGCAAACAAGCGAGGCCCAGTGAGATGATCAGCACCATTGGGCACCACAAACTGTAACATGATGTCAATGCCGTAAGCAGCCAAGCCCTCAATGAGTTCGTGATAGAGACATTCAGGGGATAGGTGGGAGAGCAGGCTGGCAAATTGGACCACAAGTATGGCCTCATATGGAAAACAGGTTCAGATGGTTAGGATGGGTATTTTTTGTAAATTAAACGCAGCTGTGATGCTGTCATAGTGTGAGCTTCACAAGAGAAGCCAAGGTCAAAGTAGACCTTGAAGGGGTGAAAATATATAAAACTGGCAGGTTTATAAACTGCTGTGACCATCCCGATAATGGTTACAATTGCATAGTTTAAAGTTTCCCATAATCATCCTGAAGGCCAAAATGCAGGTTGCTCTGAGGGAGTACCAGAAGGCTATGAGGCACCACCTGGGAGCGTGTGAGGTGGTGGGTAGGTCCCAAGGTAGGACGTAGTGACTGAAAATGCTTAGGGGCTAGCTGGGCCAGCGTGAGTGTATTTTGGAAGTGGCTGATAAATGCCAGGAGCTGGCGCTTTATCACTCCATGCAGTGGCAGAAGGCGCCAAACACATCAACTTTGGCTTGTAGCAGTGTGGATGAGAAAACTGATTAAGCATAAAACTTTTATTTTGTTTTAATTTGATCAAACTAAGTAAATAAAGCAAGAGTTAATATGATTTTTCCCTCTCATCTGATAATATGGTCAAATAATGGCCTTCATCATCTGTTGGTGTTTGGATAACTGTGACCTAATTGTCCTGGGACTTACAAATGTGGTTGTGGGATTTGGGAAGCTACTTCAACTGGCTCATCAAGTTGGCGGACTGGGTTAATCTGTCCCTCTTAAAAAATTCCTGATTACACATCAATTAATTCTTCTCATTTATAACGTCACAAATACACTAGTAGCATCGCATATGATTTACCAAGACTCAGTTTAAGAGGAATACAGTCAATTTGCTTATCATTACAAACATTATAAACATTAACAGAGCTTCTTATTACTCACCTTAATAAACTAAGAAGTGTTCCCTCAAGACTTTTGTTGTATGGAGATAAAATCTCAAATAATTCTACCATAAACCCTATTGAATCAATACCATGGACTACATTGGCAATGGAATATTCATACCCTGCTTTAAATATGATGTAGTAAGAGCCTGACCAGAAGGTGTCAACTTTGTTAGGTCATTCACCTGGGTTTTAGCAATAAAATAAAATAAAATTTAAACTTTTAATTTTTATGTGGGGAGTGTAGTTTAAAGCATTTAAACCCATGGTTTCATTTAAAGATAGTTGAGATAATTTCTTCTGTATTAATTTCTTACAGACAAACAATGTCGTTGGCTAAGGCCCTAATATTCAACTCAGATTTTTAAGAGCTGAGGTATAGAACAGTGGAAGAATGCTGCTGGGTAGTTGCGGTTCTTATATAAAGGGCCTGAAAAGGAGAAATTTTGATTTACATATGGTAACTTATTCCATATGTTATGAAATGCAGAAGCTAGATAGTGAATCCATCTGATAAGTTTGTTAACTGATATTTTCCATAGAATAGATACAAAAATAATAATGTTCAACTATTACATTTGTTGAAGGATTGTTAAGCAGTTAAGTGTTGCATAGTACCAAACAGAGAAGTTAGTTTCTGCACCACTTGATAAGCAATTTTAGCCCATCTAAAAAAGTAGGTTGCAAGGGATTAAATGTTGTATAAAAACATAATGGAATATGAACAAGGCTGCGAATTCAACGGTGTCTGTAGTTACAAAGATATCCTAGCCCACACATCGATGAATCCCCCCTCAGGTTGTAACCTTCTAGTACTAAAAAAAGATATCCTAGCCCACTTAGTCAAGTAACTAATTGCAAGGATAATTATTGATGGCTATGAAGGTCAATGGGAAGTAACTCCACTATATCAACCCTGACCATGGTAAAAGGCACAAAAGGAGTGATCAATTTATGTTATTACCAGGGACTAGGACAGTCTTTAGTTCTCCAAGACAGGAACTATTCTTATACTTCATGAATAGTCTCATGCATATGACTAGATAAGAACCTCTTTTTTATCCATTTGTTAGTGTATTAAAGGCACCATGGCTGACACTGTAATGGCCTTCAAAAGTGATTATTGTTCAAGAGGAGGGATGAACATAGGACAACCACTTCTCACCAAATAGCTTATAAATAAATGCTTCTTTGATCTTATATCCTTTGTTAATGGTTGCAATTTAGCCCTGGTCTTTGGTATCTCCAGTTCCCATCATTTATGTAGCCAAGCAAAATGTACATAGAGTCTTCCTCAGGAACTAACATGCTAGCACTGGCATGCGTGATAGCCTATACACGTTCTGGTGAGTAGTCTCAGCACAATGGACCACCTATAAAGCCATAAACCTACAATCATAGTGTCCATCTCGTCAGCCTCCCATCATGATCATTAATATGTTTAATCATGTAATGGAGGCATGGTCCGTGACAATAAAGTGGATTCCATACAAAAAAGGATGCAAATGCTTAATAGCAAGGAGCACAGCCAAATATTCTTGTTTGGTGATGCTAATAGTCCATTCAAACTTGAAAAAAATTTGCTCATTTAAGCATTATTTTGTTCAATTTTTTACTATTGGAACATACCCAAGGTGGGAGAGTACCTACAATACTACTTTCATGTGCCAGATGAAAACTGAGATAATTAAATTACAAAAATAACACACAATAGCAAGCTTATGAGTTTATGTTGGATGAGATGGGGTAGGAGGATTACTATCTGGTGGATGGCGCTTAGATTAGCGCTCCATAGCAGACAATATGGGTTAAGGTGCATCAGCGGCATGCGGGAAGGAATTAGTATAAAGCAAGGTTTTCTTCATCAAGGATGCCCACCATGTGCATTGACTCAAAGTAACGATTTAAAGTTGATACCCTAAATATAATAAATATGGAAATTCAAGAAAAAGTTTAACCTGTTGAAGGGTCTAGGTAGTGTGGATTACAAAATGAGGGACTTTGCTGCAATTGCACACAAGAGCCTGATGGCATAACCAAGCTTTTCAATTTGATACTGGGAATCTTTAGGAAATTAGTTGGAAAATTGTAAGAGTAACTTTGCTTACACAGTGGCTCCATGACCACATGGAGTGATTGGCAGAAAAAAGTATTGGCAGGGATTGTCCACCTGTTGACCATCTAAATGAGCTAATATGACACCCACTGCCACTTCACTAGCATCAATACTAAGCAATAAAGTTTGATATAATCATCTTATATTTTCAGGCAATACTCCTGTTGGCTGGTCCTTCCTAACTACAAGATTATTAATCTTGGTAGTGTCAGCAATCTTATCATTAAAATTTCGTCACTAAGGAAATTCTAGCACTTTAGTTCTTCATAGCAGAATGAATCCATCTCTAAGGCAATGTACTTTGACAGGATGGTTAAATCAACTAAATTTATAGAGATAACATTAAATTACTTTTTCACCTATCCCAAGAAAACTTACAACATGAAAATATATATAGGTAGAAAGTGTATTTACCAGAAAATGAATGGCACTATAAGTACTAAAAAATCAAGTTAAAATAGAAGTGGAGAATATTCCAGGCTAAGAGTTAAAGTAAAATAGGATAGTAAATACTGTCTGATGCTAGGAAAGCCAGTAGACAAAGGCACATAATGTATAGTGTTATGTAGCAACTGGGAGAGGCAATTTTTGAACAAGGTCTTGCCATTGTACTTGTCACAATAATATTTAATAGATAGGATCTTCAAATATCCTATCACAGGTATAGTTAAAGAGGCAATTTACCCAATTTCATATTTAAATAAATTTAACATTATTAATGAAAGGCTCCTAGTCTTTAAATTTCTAATGCTAACAATGATTTAGGGTCTTAAGCCCAATAAGACATCGATTGGTTTATTAGTGATAATATAAGCTGAAATTGATGTAAATAGGTAATTAAAACCTAAAGTAGAGCCTTCACCTAAGCAGGGCAACGTCCAACAGAGCCCCCTACAAGCTTTAACTGGGGGTTACAATGATTTTGTCATGGTTGGCTAGCCTTAGCAGGGTCCCAAACTCCTAGAGTTGGGATGCTTTGTGATAAACTAAGGCAGTTAGGTATGATGTTAGCTTGGCGAATATTAGGTTTTTCTCAGTATCATAATCTAAAATCAGTTAGTGGTATGGCAAATCATTTAATTAATTTGGCTATCTCACCTTTCTAAAGGATAGAAAACTTCATTTTATTAGGGCCATTGGGCAGAAATAGAGGACAGAGTGCATTCTCCAGGTCATCAAACCATATGAAAGTCATTAAGCCTTGACAAATCTGGCTTGGCTCAAGATTAACTTTGGATTTGGGTTTGACTTCTAGTTAAACCTTGATTTTGACATACAAAAATCATAAATATTGTGGAAACTAAGACTTTATTCATACCAACAGTCTTTCCATTGACTTAGCATTAGTATACCTTCTGATCAGATATTGTAATGGGCGGGCTTGCGCCAATATGCCACAAAGGAATTGGGTAGTAAGAGCCATGTTACTGACCATACTAGGGACAGGCCTTCAGAAGCCCATCCCCAAACCCTCCTGACATGCCTCATCATTGCCACATATTCCCGCACCATTGTTCCCATGACGCTGCACATCAACAGCAGGTTCTGGCTCCATAAGAGGGCTGAGAATGACGCCAACTCCACGCAAAGCTCACTAGTTAAGCTCATCACTTCGATCCAATATTATGATTTTAATAAATAAGATTTATAACAGCAAGCGATTTTATTTTAATTTTTTTGATTTTTCTTAGAAGACGCAACTGGCCATTTAGGCCCCAACCATCCCCTAATAAAAAGCGCTCTGCTAGTCTTGTAATAAGCTCCCTCCTACACTAGGCTCTCTTGAACATCATTCAAAACATCACTTGCAAAGACTTCACATCTCACTGGATCATCATCCACGCCGTTTTTAACCCCAATGTCATATTTTCTCTAATGTATCTCAGTTATTAGAACATCAAATCTCTCACCCTTGATCATACAACTCCTATCTGACTCACCACCAACTCTGACTTCCTCATATTATCCTCTGAAACTTCTCTCCTATTTGAGGCCCTTCCTATCAAAGCAATGTGCATATAGAGTGCCGCCTGATCTGAAGCAATGTGGTGATCAGGTGCAGCCTGATCTGTTACATCACCCCCATGTGATTCCCAAAGCTCCTGGACCTTCCCCAGGCATCATGAGCAGTCTTCCTTCATCTGCCATGTCGCCTCCTCCACTAGGTAACATTTCACTTCACCAGCAATTAATGCTGGCCCTTCACCCATTTCAAAACCTGTCATGGTTGGAAAATGACATCATCCTTGGGATCAGCGTGAGAGACAAAGTTGCATTCAGGGAGGCCAAAAAGGTGAAGTTAGCAGGCCTCCCTGATCTCAAGCATACCATAAATCAACGCTGGGTTAAGGCAAAGTATGCCCAGGTTTTTCCTATAGATGCAAGAGAAGTTTGGCCCTGTATAATAGCAGGAGCGTTAAAATGAACTATCTTTGCGATGGATAAAAATGGTTTGCTTCATTTTCTATGTGAACGGGGTCATAAAACCTGTTTGGATTTTGAAAATTTCCAGCTTGGGTTGGCCACTTTTACAATCAATTACCCAAGTTCAGTCAATTAACAGCTACATTGTATTGCCCGATGGAAGTGTGCGCCTATTAGTGCACCTCAGCTTAGAACCCACTTCCTTTGATTGATAGTTTATCCAAATTCCTTAAGTTTCTCATGTCGAGACCAATCTCTCCCATTAGTTGACTTCTTCCCATATAATAAACTCCTTTGCTAAGTACACTGTTTTATATTTATATTGCCTTGTATGATCCTGTGCGCGGAACTCTTCATGGAGGTCTTACGCTACATTAGCCACTTAATTTTATCTACAATTACATTATCCTCCCATGCAATGTTGGGCCGCCTAGAACCCCTCCAACCTAGGAGCCCATACTTTACCACTTTGTGCACCGCGTTGCTCCTATTTGGTTGATTACTCTAACGATCACCCTCCTCAACTTGGGTTATTATTGCTTAAGCACCCTCTGCTGGGCTCTAATAATTTTAATACTTGCGACTAGTTCCCTGGCGTTGGCCCTGTGATTTATGCACTATTACGCTGGGAACAGGAGAGTTATAGACACTCTCCTTACACATCCAATATCTTTTTAACCTCATATTTTTAACATCCCCTTTCCTAGGGTTTAAAGGTCCAGGTCAATCTGGACCCTTTCCTTTGAACGCCCTTATGTCATGGAAAAGGCAGAAGAAGTTTAGACCAGCCTGCCAGTTGGGACGCGTGAGCATCCAGAAAGCAAGCCAGAATGCCAGAGGCATTGCTGACCATACGACTTGATATGGAGCTGGGAAATTGAATACCATGAAACGGTGATGGAATGTCAGGGTTAGGAGTATCCTGACGGCAAACCACACTGAATAGACTTCAGACCCAGGGGTTCTGGTAACAGGGGTGAAAACTACTGGGATAGTTTCTGTGAGATTCTTGGTTAATAAGACCATTTCGTCGGGGGTGGTAGATAGGCGCATTTTCTCTTGTAGTTGGCAGACATAGGGCCATAGGATCCCTGTATATTGCTGCCGGAAGGTCATGAGAACAGGGTTATAGAGCCAAAAATTTCGGACTTGTTGAGTCCAATTGGCAATGTAGGGAACCATGGTAGCTAAGAGAATTGGTAAGGCCCACCCAGAGTGTGGAGCAGCAGACCACCAGGGAAATGCCATATAGAAGGTGGTCGAAAGTAAGGAGATAAAAACTTGAGGTTTTAATAAGATTTCTATTTGGAAAGTAAAGTAAGAAAATTGACCAACAATCTTCTCAGTGCCTTGCAACTGATTAAATAGTGGTCAATTGGGGAGTGATAAGGCGTGGTCAGGATCCACAAATTTGGCCTAACCGGCAAATTGGTTGATAGTGGGGGGTTTATTCTTTGGGAACTGAAATCACAAAATTCGGTGGCAGGCTGAGTCTCTGTTGGTTCAACCTCAAACGTCTGGACCGGGGTCAATTCCGTTTCTGATGGTTAGCATGATGGCGTTTGGCCCGACGAGTGATGGGAATCCCCCAAGGCCAACCCATATAGGGATGTGACCATTTGGTTGGGAATGGGTTTGGGACGGCTGACCCACCCGCACTTGGTCATTTAACCATTTGTTCAGTTGATAGTATCCCATCAGGTGCAACGCCCAAATTACTATCAGAGGACTTCAAACTCTCATCGATGACGCCCAACATTGTTCTACTGATTTAGGGATATAATTGGAACTGTCAGGCGATCCAGCCAATATCTCATTCTTCATACTTTTACAGCCATTCAAATTTTGGCCATCAGCCTGATTGTCGCCTGAATTAGGTCCAACTAATTTCAGTTCAATGATCTCAGCACAGATTTCACTAATTTCCTGCAACAGTTCCGCCAAGGTGAGTGAGGGAATTGGGGGTGGGATTTGAAGCAGACGGGCTGTCACCCATCGCTTGTCAACTATGTGAGCAAGATCGCCCTGGGTGATGAGAGGTACTGCCATCCTCTTCGGTGTTTTCTTATTTGGGAACGGAAAGATAGCTTGATTGAGAGCCAAAGGACACTCCCTGAGACTTACATTACCCTTTCCTTTTTCCCAAGGGATGGCCCCCCCACCGGGAAACTGCACCAGAGACACGTTCATATAAGCTTTGGGTAACTTGATAGCCATAATTGTCATGGCCTTCTGAAGTGGGCAGGAGCCTCGGGGTGGGATGTGTGGAAAGCGTCAACCAGTTCCATACAATTTGCACAATTGCACGCCTTGACCCAACTGTTTTCATAAGCTGGATATCCTTTCCAGGTTACAAGATATTGAACTGATCGGCGCAACTTCTGAGATGCCAGGATGGCCTCCACTTTGGCTTTCTCCTCGTTATTGACGACAATTGGTTCTGGGTCCATGGGAATTACACCTTAAAGGGTGACAGCTGGGATACATGAAAATCTGGGTGTTGCTTCCAATGCGTGGGAAGTTTCAACCGGAACGCCCTGTTACCCAATACCTCCTCCACTAAGTGAGGACCTGAATGCTTGCTGGCGAATTTGTGGGAGGGGTTTGGATTTGCAAATGGTGAGTATTGAGCATGATGTAAGAACCCACCTTAAAGTCATGACCCAGAAGGCACTTGCGATCTGCGTATTGCTTATAGTTATCAATGGCTTTAGTGAGGTGTTTCTGCACTAAAGATTGGGTCGATTGAATATGGGCAGCATGATCCGTGGCAGCTTGCACTTCTGGTTGCAAGCATGCTCTGACTGAGAATGATGGGTTATAACCCAACGTTGCTTCATATGGTGAAAAACCCATGGAAGCATGAGACCCGTTATTGTATGCAAATTGAGCAAGAGGCAGGTCTTTGGCCCAAATATCCTGCGCTGCTACAGCATAACAACGCAGGTACTGTTTGAGAACTTGGTTAACCCGCTCAGTCTGGCTGTCAGACTGGGGGTAACACACATGGATCGACAGGGGGTTATCTTAAGGATCAACAAGAGTTCACTCCAAAACTGGGTGGTAAACTGAGTACCCTTGTCACTAACAATTTCCTGGGGAAGACCAAACATTGAAAACACATGTCAAATGAATAGATGCGCCATTTCTTCCAATGTAATTGCAGAAGTACAAGGAATAAACAGGGAAAATTTGGTAAAGCAATCTACCACTACCATTATCGCTGTGAAACCATTAGAGCTGGGGAGGTTGACAATGAAATCTACGGACACTGAGGTCCATGGACCTTCCGCCTGTTGTAAAGGGTGCAGAAGACCATTTTTCCAGAATGGTTCAACTTGGCCCTAGCACAAATAACACAATCAGCAATCTAAGCCAGAACTTCTTTAGTCAGCCCTGACCAATTAAAGGTTTGCTTGATTAAGTCAATGCATTTCTTGTTGCAGGGGTGTCCAACCGCGGGGGGATCATGGTGTGCGCGGAATACGTTCAGGCAGAAGGAGGGGGAACCCAAACATGAGAATGAAAGTAAATGAGACCTTCTTCTAAAGAATATAGGGAGTATTTGGGACTCGAGTGAGTCAGGTGTTCAATCAACTCCACGCCCTCAGGGAAGGCCATTTGACTGGCCAACACCTGGGCCAATAACAGATTGTCAGATGACAACGCAGTGGAGGAAACAATGGAGGGAGCAATCGAAAGAATTTAAATGGTAGGAATCATGGTAACGAGATCCTCTTCCTCCAGTTCTGAGGGACAGTGAGCGGGACTATGGCTTAGGAAATTGGGAAGGACATTTAGCACACCTTTGGCGAATTCATATTTGAAGTTAAAACTGCACAGGTCCTGATAGGTTTGGGCTTGCCAGTGTGCCAATTTTTGAGGTTTGCAAAAATACAAGAGAGCTTGGTGATCTGTGTGAACCATTAATTCATGATGAGCACCCTGAAACAGGTACCGCCAATGAGTTAATGCCCATGAAACAGCATCCAGTTCCTTGTGATAAATGGCCCAGGACTGCTCCATAGTGGTAAATTTTTGGGAGAAATAAGTGACCGGATGTTCGAGACCATTGTGGTCCTGAAGCAGCACTGCGCCCACAGCTACCGATGAAGCATCACATGCAATGATATACAGTTTGGTAAGATTGGCATGTTTCAAAATGGGGGAAACACAAATACTTCCTTGATCAATTCAAACGCCTGCTGGCATTCAGGGGTCCAACAAAATGGTATGTTTTTCCCTGTGAGGGAATGGAGCGGGGCGGCCAACTGGGAAAGTGCAGGGAAAAATTTCTTTAAGAAAATGATAGTACCCAAGAAACTTCGAAGCTGCTTCTGTGTAGTTGGGGTTGGCCATTCTTGGATTGCATCTAATTTGTTGGGGGGATGGCGACAACTTCTTTAAGTACCAAGTTTCTGAGAAATGTAACTTCTTCCTTGTAAAACTCGCACTTGGAAGCTTTGAGGAATAGACCTGCTTTATGTAAAGCAGCCACCACTGCTTCTAAGTTGATAGTGTGTTGTTTGGGAGTTGGGGAATGGACTAGGATATCATCAATATAAACAATAGCGCAGGAGAACTGGAGATCCCCTAACGCATTGTTGATCATTTGTTGAAATGTAGAGGGAGCATTTTTCAACATGAAGGGCATTATGCGAAATTGAAAAATGCCTCGCCTTTTTCAGATTGCGGTCAGCCATTCTTGTCCTTCCATCACTCGAATCTGATTAAAAGCGTTCACCAGAGCCAATTTTGAAAAAAACACGGGATTTGGCAATTGCCTGACTGATTGTCTGTTCTAAGGGCAATGGGTAGGGATCTGTAACTGATATTTTTTTCAGGTGATCATAATCTACACAGGGACGGAGTGATCCATCCAATTTTCTTGCAAATACAATAGGGGAGGCGATGGGAGAGGTTTCTTTGAACAACCATCCTTTTTTTAACATATCGTCCAACCAGGTATTGAGTGCGACCTCT
Organism: Massospora cicadina; assembly: GCA_022478985.1. Lineage (NCBI taxonomy): Eukaryota > Fungi > Entomophthoromycota > Entomophthoromycetes > Entomophthorales > Entomophthoraceae > Massospora > Massospora cicadina. Next base: position 17,634 of record JAKSZP010009856.1, on the reverse strand, counting down.
TCCTCCGCTGTATGAGGATACAGCAGGCATTTGATGTTCACCAAATCCACAGTTGTTTGAAATCCACAATCATACCTGGAATGTTTTGGTTGACAGTCCACGTTTTCCATATTGAAGATTTCCCAGTATTGCATTAAGCTTTCAGAGAAATTGTCTGGGATGCCCGCGGAGGTAACTAAGGTAGTGATAGAGCTGGTTCCTTGTATTTTTTTGAGGGTATCAATAGAAGGGAACTCTCCTTCTGAATCATCATTGGTAAATGACAATGTATTAGACTCTAAGTGAATCTTCACATGTTGTCGATGCCACCATCCCACACCCAAGATCACCAGGAATACCAGATTTGGCATGGCCAAAAAATGATTGCAGAAGTTATATTGGTGGATTGAGAAGTGTAACGGCCGGCAAATGACATATGAAGACTGGTAAGCAGATGAGGCCACCATTACTGAGGCGCCCACATCCTATTTCCAATTTTATTTGTTGTGCCAACTTAAAGCTCATGAAGTTCCCCACTGCTCCGGTATCCACCAGAGCTTCAAAGGATACATGATGAGGACCAACACTGATTCTCATAGGGACAAGGAAATAAGCGTAATTCTGTTTACTTGGAGATTCGGCCAACTCAAGAATGACTGAAGAGATAGCGGTTATGTTGGACCCAGGGTCAGGGTTTTTAGCTGAGGCGAAAATTGAGATCACAAGTGCGGGAGAAATTGTTTCTTCTGACTGGGCTTGAACAAAGTCATTCATAGTTGACTCCAGAAGTGGCAATTTGGACTTGGGGGTTATAAGGGGTTGGGATCACTTCAACAGCTACTCTAGCGTTGGGCGCATCATCTACATCTTTGTTAGGAAATCCTATCATAAAGTTTCCCTTCTGATATGGGGAAATGTGGCGAGGTAACGCTTCAATAGTAGTTATGGTGGCATGTATCTGATCCACTGATTTCTGAATGGTAGACCAGGCCACGTGGTGAGCGGATACTGATTTAAAACTCGTTCTAAAGACTGCCTGAATCATGTCAGTAGATAGGTCTGACGCGGAAGCCAGCTCACAAAAGGTGGAAATGAGAGAAACCAAACTAGGGGCTTCAGCCATGTTTAGTAGTAGTCTGAGCAAGTGATTTGATTGGGACACATGGGGTTTTAGGGCAGCTGATACAGCAGCCAGCAGGGAAATGGGATCTTCTTTTTTAAGAGGAAGAATGTAAAAGGCTTCTCACCTAACGGCGGGAATCTCCATCTATGGCGTCCAACAATGTGAGACTTTGTTGGGCATGAGATATCACCGAAGCATTACTGAGTGTGATTGACGTCCTCATTTGTACTTTGGTGAGAGCATCGAAAACCTGATTGGTGATCTCTTGGGAGGGGATACTTGATCCTTTTCTTTAGTCAGAGAAAGAACAGGAAGATGCAGTCTGCACTTCTTGGGTGGCTTGAAGAAAGTTTCCTTAAATAAAGCGGATGCTTCTCCCAAAGTCAGAAAGTGACCAAACAAACAACAAACAACACAAAACTGATTGCATGTTCATCTGGTAGAGGGTAACTACTGCAGCGCCCAATTCAAAAGATAAGGCGGAAATGGCTGGAAGTAATGGTTGGTCAATTATGTCATGGAAACGGCAGAAGAAGTTTAGACCAGCCTTCCAGTTGGGACGCGTGAGCATCCAGAAAGCAAGCCAGAATGCCAGAGGCATTGCCGACTGTACAACTTGATGTGGAGCTGGGAAATTGGATACCACGAAATGGTGGCAGAATGTCAGGGTTAGGAATATCCTGATGTCAAACCATACTAAATAGACTTCAGACCCAGGGGTTCTGGTAACAGGGGTGGAAACTACTGGGATAGTTTCTGTGAGATTCTTGGTTGATAAGACCATTTCGTCAGGGGTGGTAGATAGGCACATTTTCTCTTGTAGTTGGCAGACATAGGGCCAAAGGATCCCTGTATATTGCTGCCAGAAGGTCATGAGAACAGGGTTATAGAGCATAAAATTTCAGACTTGTTGATTCCAATTGGCAATGGAGGGAACCATGGTAGCCAAGAGAATTGGTAAGGCCCACCCAGAGTGTGGAGTGGCGGACCACCAGGGAAATGCCATATAGAAGGTGGTCAAAAGAAAGCAGATAAAAATTTGGGGTTTTAATAAAATTTTTATTTGGAAAGTAAAGTAAGGAAATTGACCAATAATCTTCTCAGTGCCTTTCAACTGATTAAATAGTGGTCAATTGGGGAGTGATAAGGCGTGGTCAGGATCCACAAATCTGGCCTAACCGGCAAATTGGTTGATAGTGGGGGGTTTATTCTTTGGGAACTGACATCGCAAAATTCAGCAGTGGGCCAAGTCTCTGTCAGTTCAACCTCAAACGTCTGGACCGGGGGTCAATTCCATTTCTAACAGTTAGCATGATGGCATTTGGCCCAATGAGTGATGGGAATCCCCAAAGGCCAACTTATATAGGGATGGGACCATTTGGTTGGGAATGGGTTCAGGATGGCCAACCCACCCGCACTTGGGCATTTAACCATTTGTTCAGTCGATAGTATCCCATCAGGTGCAACACCTGAATTACTATCAGAGGACTTTGAACTCTCCTCGATGGCACCCAATATTTGTTCTACTGATTTAGGGATCAAATTGGAACTGTCAGGCGATGCGGCTGATATCTCATTCTTCATACTTTTACAGCCATTCTTTTTTGGCCATCAGCCTGATTGCTGCCTGAATTAGGTCCAACCAATTTCAGTTCAATGATCTCAGCACAGATTTCACTAATTTCCTGCAACAGTTCCGCCAAGGTGAGTGAGGGAATTGGGGGTGGGATTTGAAGCAGACGGGCTGTCACCCATCGCTTGTCAACTATGTGAGCAAGATCGCCCTGGGTGATGAGAGGTACTGCCATCCTCTTCGGTGTTTTCTTATTTGGGAACGGAAAGATAGCTTGATTGAGAGCCAAAGGACACTCCCCAAGACTTACACCTTAACTGGGAAGCATGGATCACTGTATGGCCTTAGAACCTTCTGGCAATCTAAATCTGAAAGTAACCTGATTAATGGCTCTAATGATCTTGTATGGGCCCAAAAACTTTGGTCCCAACTTATGACTCTTAACCAGAACAGCATAGTTCTTAGCCACCACCAATACCCAGTTCCCAGGCTCAAACTCCGGATCCAACGCTCTTTGTCAATCTGCCTGATGCTTCTGCTGAGCCACTGATTGCTCAAAATTCCTCATAGCTTCTTCCCAATATCTACCATGGTATGCGCCATCTCATCCGCCCCCTGACACACTCCACCCACAGATCCCCCATTTGATCTGGGATTTAGACCATGATTTGCAAAAACAGAGTCATTCCCATTGACAATTGACAATAATTGTTATATGCAAACTGGGCCATCCAAACCCACGGAACCCGGTCATCCTGCCATTCAGAGATGTAACACCAGAGATACTGCTCAAATATCTGATTCACCCTCTCCATCTGTCCATCAGATTGGGGATGGTACGCCAGGGACCAACCAGGCCTGATTTCCAAAGTTCCCACAAACTTGACCAGAATTTCGAGACAAATTGTGGACCATGGTCCAAAATAATTTCCTCAGGTAAACCATGCCAGGAGAACACTTCATCAATGAAAATCCTTACCGCGTCCTTTGCTGAAAAACTCTCTATACATGAAAAAAGCTCAGATTATTTTATCAGTCTATCCATGCCCATCATAACTGAAGCCTTCCCCTGCACCCTTGGAAGACCCGTTATAAAATCAACACTGATTGAAATCCATGGTGCATGTGGTGTTTGCAGTGGGTTTGATTTCCCCAGTGGAGGTTCCCTTGAGGGTTTCAATTTTGCACATACCAAACACCATCTCACATATCTCTTGACATTATTCCGCAGGTCTGGCCACTAAAAGTCCCATCACACCAACTCCACCATCTTCTCTGCTCCCAGTTGACTGCTTAACAGTGGTCATAAGAGACCGAATTAAATCTTGTTGTAACAATGGATTTGGCACCCATATGCGAGAATCATGGTATACCACCCCACACCTCTTCATGAAGGATTTATGGCGCCCGTGTGGCTGTCCTTCCTTCATCTCAGCCTATAATCGCCATCCAAATTCTGACCTTAATTTGCTTGTGGCAGACTTCCTCCCCCAACTCACTCTCCCCATCATCAACTATTGTGAATTGATCTGGTCAGAACATTGTGGCTGTATTAAATTCCTCCAATTCATCCTTCTTATATGCTAAACCTTCGTTCTGACTCAACCAGTCTGCTAGAACATTGTCACAACCCAGCCTGTATTTAACACAAAAGTTGTATTGGACTAGCTCCACATGCCATCTGGCTTGCCTCTGGTTCATCTTCCTTGGTTCATGATGATATTCTAACGCTCTATGGTCTGTTCAAACAGCAAAAGGGTCTCAGCGCATTGTAAAAATTTACTCTAGGTTGATTATTGGCTGGCAACCCAGTAACTTTTTACTGAACAGGTTTAGTTTCCTCTTGCACTTCGTTGCATTGTACAGAATGTATTTTTAATTAATAATAGTATGGAGACTATTATCCGTAGTTGAGATTGAACTATAATTCGGCCCAACGCTTGGCCAGTATTCCTGATTAAATACCCTTGAAGTCATACTCATAGGGATTCGTTCCCTATACTCTTGTCCACCCATTCTTCGCTAAGATACCCCGGTGAAAGTTTCTCTCAGCCCAACACACAGTTGGAAGCTATCCCTGATTGTGGTTTCTTCATCTCTAGATCCCCGCTCATATCTTTACTCTACTTTCAAAGAGTCTTCCAATTATTGCCCTCTGCAATAATATCCTTATGATAGAACAACACAATAGAAGCTGATAGTCTAACTATACACTGAATTTATAATATTACTATTTATCTAAAAAACTGGGTTCTGTAAATAATGTTTTTTATGTTTTTCTTTATCTTTTGGATTCTTGATTTTAAGGATTTTGGTCCATCTGACTGATTAAATCCTTATCACCTGTATCAACCCCAGGATGGGTGAAACCAAATGTAAAGTCGAGCTGATCTGTATCTATTTCAAAATAATGTTTTTTATTATAGTAAATCCTATGGATTTATATAGTGGGGGATTCAGCTATCTAACCCTCAGTTGACACCTCCTCTATGAAATGGCAGCTGTTGCTGTTGAATCACCCATCCTCGTCTCAGCAGCAATGGTCTTCCTCATACTGGCTAGGATTCCGTCATTAGACATCATCGAGACCTCAAATGGAAAGAGTCAGAAAATGTGTCCCTAATGTTTTTCTCTCGATCAAAGAAAACCAATCATAATTGGGTAGCGACCTGCTTAAGTAATGGGACTTATTACACATTATGGCAGGTCACTCACCAGCTGATCAATTTGCTAGTTGCAGAAAGCATCACTTCCTTGCAACTTACTATTCATTCCCAATCAGTCAGTGATGAAAACTGACTGATATAATTGGTAAACCTGATAGTTAATCACTATCAGATGCCCCTATTAATCAGCAACTCCACCCAATGAGATCTTAAGTATTCATCCGGATCAATCCCTGATGGATTTGACCAGGCAAATATCCCAAAATCCCCCACACACAGTTCCTCAAAAACTTGGGCCAATTGATTTCTGACTCACTTCGCCTTAGGGAATTTTCCCCTAGCGATACCAGGTAATCTAGCAGGCTGGGAATATGGGCAAAAATCCCAACACATTTCCCCTCTTGCCTAGATTTCCAATGAGAAAAGGACTGGGGCATGAGAACACTGCTTCAGACACCTGATTGAATACTCCATTGGTTCAAGTGGATTACACTCATCAATACTCAAAGCTGCTTGGGATGACCTTTGGCATATGGCGTTCTTCCTCTTCCTCCTCGCTACTGCATTCTCAGAGCGCTGTCCCCATGACCTGCTGTCGTGCTGGGCTGATTGATTTACTTGTGATGATATTAGTCCCAGGATCCAGTTTTCCCCCGTTAGGGTATATGACCCGCTGTCATATTCAGGATTTTTGGTCCAGCATACTTGATTTACTGATTTTCTCCTCAGCCTAGACAGGATACTCTTGCTGTCAATGTTCATTTCATGGCTTAATTAAGAATACTTATTTCTATTTACCCTTGTTATTTTCTCATAACCTCTTGGCGTAAGTCATTCTTAATTCTTCCCTTGGAGAGCTTATCTCATTAATCTTGAGATTAATTTCCACGAAATTGGAGCTTAATGGATTATAGAGTGCATATTATCGACTTCTATATAAGTCCAACATCCCCCCTCTCGTCCAGCTCATATATCAAATCCTGAGTCTTACTAACAGCTCCTCAATAGCCTGTCTAATCCAGACCTCCATCTCTTACAGCAGATGAGTTGGGATGCTTGACAGAACCTCTTTTATGGTCCTTCCAGGACTCATATGCATAGTCTGGTGCAAGCGGCTAGTCCTTCCATCAAATCACTGGATATGGTAACTAATCCCTCCAAAACCAGGCGGGCTATCATTTCTAACAACTCTCAACAGACTCTTCCTCTGCTGTCAATTCCAGAGTTGGACTTCAAAACTCTCCTGGATTTGGCTCCTTTTGCTGATGCTCTGAACATCATCGTATATGCTCTAGAGATTATGCTGGTTGCTCTGGATCATTTGTTTCTGGCTGGGTCAGACCTTCTCCCTGAATTCCTCTTCCAACTTGGTCAATTTTACAAACTCACTGTTCTGGTCTCTGAGCTCTCAATCAGTAACAGTGTTTACTTTGAGCTCCCCTACGCTGAACTCCAGGCCCAAGTCACTAAGGCTTTGACTTTAGCACTGAATCCCTCTGATCTTGATAACCTTCTGGATCAGGATACTGCTGCATATGCTCTTTGCTTTGCTGGCCAAGTTCTTCAAAGTTGGTCCACAAAGCTTCCAGCCTCGCCTGGTTTCCACTGTTCATTCAGCTTTAGCTTCTGCAAAGCCCGTAGTCATCGCTTGCAGGATGCAATCTGCTCTCTGCACAACTATCTCTTCTCCAGCCCTTCCCATCGGTATCTTCCACTGATGGCGTTGATAGGGGGCATGATTTGGCAACCCCCTTCGAGCATCCCTTCTTCATTGCTGGCCCATATGTACAGTGTCCTTGATGAAGCCCGAAGTCAGGCGCTCAGGACTAATCTTCCAGCTCTGGTGCCATATTGGGATTACTTGGGGTTATTCACCAATTGCCTTTTTTTATACTGTTGCTTTCCTCCCCACTCTGGGGTTTTGCAATTGGCTTCCTCTGACATCTCAATTTCCCTTCCCCTAGTCACTTTTTCTCAAGGCTCAGCATCCGCTCAACAAATTTAAGTTTTGTGTAGGTCTCGCCCTCACTAGCATCCAATTGCATATTGAATTAGATGGGCTGTTCATTCTTACCGCGATCCATCATCCCTCCCCCAGAGGCAACCTAGGCAGAATCAGCTCATACCAAGGATGATCAATAAAAATAAAAAGTTTAAAAATATTTTGGCTTTTATATTTATGCGTTTATAATTTTTTTCCAATATCTTTTATCAATTTTTTATCTTTATTCTTCTTTTTTACTTTGGGACTTGACCTTGTTTTGATTCAGTGGTCCATCTTTTTTCCCCAAACTGGGTCCTGGGTAATTAAACCTGCCAGTTTTCCATGGTTCAGAGGTCCTTTTTTGGACTTAACAATTTAGTTTGGTTCAGAGGTCCTTTTTTAGACTTGACCTAAACATCAGGACATGATCAACTTAATGGTTCATTGGTCCTTTAGGAACTCTTATTTTTTAAATCAATCCAACGCTTCATATACTTAGCATGGACTCGATTTACAACTCTTCCATCTAAGAGATTCTTGATGGAGTAAGCATTGGTCGCCATCTTGGTGATTACTTTGAATGGACCCGACCACAATGAATCTAATGTGTTTCTTCATCCAAAACCATGTGTATTGCAATAGGCAACTCTTTCCCCTATTTTATATTCTTCTAATGCTAATCAATTCTTGACATCCATTGATTTATTTTGTATACTTTTCTTTAAGGTTGTATCAAATGCTTGCAATTGTATATCGATCAGGATACTCATCAGTCAGTTCAAGTATTGCTTGGTACTCATCCCTGACATAGGTTCCACCACCAAATATAAAATTGGCAGCAACGCAGCCTTTCTTCCATATAGCATTTCAAATGGCGTCTTCCCATCGCCGTATGATGACTAATGTTGTAGGCGAACATCACTGAACTCAGGTACATTCCCCATGTGGAAGTTCTCCCTACGACTAGCTTCCTCAGCATCACGGCCAGCATTCCATTGACCCATTCTACCAGTCCATTTGTCTCAGGTCAGTATAGTACTGACATGACTCCTTGGATCCCAATTATTTTGTTTAACCTTGGGATCACATGAGATGTGAAGTTGGTCCCATTGTCACTCAGCAGGATCTGCAGACATCCACGCTGGTATACCACTTGATCCAGGATGAACCTCGAAGTACTGGTAGCATCTACTCTGGTTAGGGCCTTCATCTCGGCCCATCTTGTCAGATGGTCGATGACAACTATGATGTACTTGAATCCCCCTGTGCTCAACATCAGCAGTCCTATCACGTCGATGGACACCATGTGCCAGGCGAATCCAATGCGGACCAGTTGGAATCCAGTTGTATCCTTGTTTGGTTTGTGCAGCTGGCACTCCATGCAACAAGCCAGATAATCTGTGACATCTTAGTTGATCGATTTCCAGTAATAATACTGGCAAATATTATCAGTTGTTTTCCTCAGGCCTCCATGCCCAACAACCTTGTGAGCTGCTTGTACTATTGCTGCTCTTTCTGACGGTTTTGGTAATAACAGCCACTTCCTGTTGATCATCTTGAATACTTGTCCATCCATAGTCTCGGTGTTTTCCATTGCTTTTTGAAGTGCACCTTGGATTTCTCAGGGCTTGTCCCCAATGTTTCCTTCAACCATTCTCTTGAATAGCTCATCCACCTTTGGGTATACCAACTGGACCATTGGAAACCATGATAAGCCATCCGCGTTCTAATGAGAAGCCCCTACTTGGTGGACTATCTCATAATTGTAAGCCTGAAGCTTGAGTGCCCATCGGGCCAGTCGTCCTTCTGGCTCTCTTAGATTGTGCAGCCAATGCAGTGAAGAGTGGTCTGTTACCATCTTAAAGTGCGTTCCGTGGACATACACCTGAAACTGCTTGCATGTGTAAATGACCGCAAGGCATTCTCACTCAGTCACAGTGTAGTTCCTCTCAGCGGCTGAGAGTGTCTGACTCACATACGCCACTGGATGTTCATCCCCAAGTTTGTCTACTTGGCTCAGTGTAATCTTCTTGGCGTCTGGGTCTGCTGTCGCCGAGTTGGGTTTGCACAGGGTATGAGCCACTGAGCAACCCAATCAAAGAATATGAGGCTTGTCTATTCTTATAATAAAACTAAATAAAATAAATATGGAGCTATTGCCCCTTATTTCTACCTTTATTTTTAGATGTCTCGCAGACCATTCTGCGCTTCTTCTTCCTCATAAAAAACTATATCCTTTTAATCTTTCATCAGGCTCTTTATACCTCGATTCCCCAGCTGGATGCATCCTCAGTTTGGTATATCCTACTCTTCTTCCTTTTTTGAGTTGCTCTCATTTGTATCAAATTTTGGCATGATTCCTCTCAATTTTCCAAATGTTCTCATTTTGCTCAATTATAATTCGTGTATCCCCTTTTTGTAAATCTTGAGACTCATCTTGATTCCCTTGTGATCCGCCAATATGGGTAGTGTATCGTCCAGTCATATCAACTTCCCAACATCACCCCCCTTTGATTGGATGATAGGATCTTACTATTTGTACACTCTAAGGAACTTAGCATGGACTTGGTTGATAATCTGACCCCCATCAGGTTCCTTGATTGTGTAGACATCCATACCAGTCTTCTCAATAATCTCAAATGGGATGACCCAAATGTCGGAGAGCTTATTTTTTCATCTAAATCCATGCTGGTCGTGGAATAACATATAATCCCCTTCAGCAAACAATGGAAGTCCACTCCGCAGCTTCTGGTCAGCTGCCTGGTCACGAATTTTCTTAGCCAAACTGGTGGAGTAGGCTTCAGTTTGCAACTTGATCAATGTATCCGTGAGTTGCCTCAGATATCGCTGAGGATTCACACCACCAGTGTCCTCTACACACGAATATAGCAAGGCAGGCAGAGCCAGATGTCGTCCATACTGCAGTTGAAAGGGACTCTTACCAGTGGCAGAATGATAGCTGATATTATAAGTGAACACAGCGGTAGGTAGAAGAGCACTCCATTATGAGGGCCAGTCCATTATTAATTTGCGGAGTATGTTTACCAGGGTTCCATTAACTCGCTCCACCATCCCATTTGATTCTGGATGATAGGGGGTGATCAAGACCCCACGAATTGCCATCAACTTATTTAACTTTGGCAGGATATGTAAAGTAAAGTTGGTTCCATTGTCCATCAGGATGAACTGCGGGCAGCCATGCTGCTGTATAACACATTCCATAATAAACTTGGCAGTGGTGACCGCGCCCAGGTCGCTAATAGCCCTGGCCTCCACCCATCAGGTCAAATGATTGATGGTGACAATTATATACTTGGATTAATTGGCACTAGTCAGCAGAGGTCCCACTACATCAATGGAAACGGTGCGCCATGCAAACTGGGGCTTCACTAATTGATAGGTGGTTTTCTTATGGAAAGGTTTTTCAATTTGACATTGATGGCAACAGTTAATAGTCTCCAGTATGTCATAATGCATGCTTTCCCAGAAGTATCAGGGTCGCAAAAACTCCAGCGTCTTCTGAAAACCACCATGGCCTACAGCCCAATGAGCATCCATAATTATCAAGGGTCTATTTGAAGGCTTAAGAAAATTCAGCGTAAAGTCTCCAATCTGCTTGTATAATTCTCCCCCTCGCATGAAGGTAGCCTCCCTGAGTCCGTCTAACACCTTGATCAATTGCGGCGGCTCATCCTGGTATTTGTTCACCATCATTTTTTCATACATTATATCAGCTAGATCCGCTGTGATAGTTACTATGGGCAATCGAGATAGACAATTCGCGTTTTGATGTTTTGCCCCAGGTCGATGTAAGATCTCGAAATTGTAAGCTTGCAGCTTCAGAGCCCAACATGAGAGCCATCCTTCCGGTTCATGCAGATTCTGTAGTCAGTGCAAGGAAGCATGATCCGTCACTACTTGAAATCTTACCCAATGCAATTAGACCCAAGATTGTTTATATGCGTAGATCACAGCTAAACACTTTCACTCAGTTACAGTGTAGTTTCTTTCATGACAGTTAAAGCTCCGACTACAGAAGGAGACAGGATGTTCCACACCATCATCATCCTTCTGGGATAATACTGCCCCAATAGCAGCTAAGGATGCATCCGTTTGTACTATTAATGGCTTATCAAAGTTGGGGTATTGCAATATTGGTGCGCTTGCTAACGCAGTACACAATACATCAAAAGCGTTCTGGCATCATTCTGTTTAATCAAAAGAGCGTTTTTCTTTAATAGCTCAAAAAGTGGTGCCCCAATACAACTGAAATTAGGAATGAACTGTTGATAATACCCAACCATTCCTAGAAACACCTGAATGTCCCGCTTATTTTCTGGCCAAGTCGTCTTGACTATTGCTTCCACTTTAGCCAGCTGCGGTTTAAGCCCATTTAAATCCACAATAAAACCGAGGTATTCCAATTGCTCTTTAAAGAACTGGCACTTCCGAGGCTTAATTTTGATAATAGCGGCAGTGAGGCGCTGAAACACTTGCTCCAAGTGGTCCAGATGCTCTGTGAACGTTTGCAAAAACACATTGATGTCATCAAGGTAAACTAAGATGCAGGACAGCTTTAAATCACCTAAAATTGTATCCATGGCATGCTGGAATGTAGCCAGAGCGTTACACAATCCTTGCGGCATGCGTGTTGGCTGGAACAACCCTCTTGAGGTGATGATCACACATTTCTCCCATTTTGTTGTTGGCAATCTGATCTGCCAGTACTCCAAGATCAGGTCCATGGCGGAAAAATAGTTTGCCCCACCCAATTGGTCTAACGCATTGTCAATCTGTGGAATAGGGATAGAATCCTTCTTTGTGACATTATTGAGTTTAGGATAGTCAACAACCACTAGATTTGATCCATCCTTCTCCTTTATGATGAGTACAGGTGATGCCCATGGACTGTTTGATGGCTCTGCATCCCTTGCTTGATAAGCTTATCCACTTCGTTGGAGACAACCTCTTCCGCTGCTCTAGAACATCTAATAGGACGTGAACAAATGGGAGGGTGATCCCCCATATCAGTCCGATATACCACTCCTTGAGCGCACCTCATGTCATAATCGTTTTTTGTAAAAATATCCTGATACTTTTTAAATAATGCCATAGCCTTATCTTGCTGATCCGCTGATAGTCCCATGAGCGCTTCTCGTGGAACTACAGTCAGTGCACCAAATGAGGCGCAAGCTGGTGTTCCAAGATCTTCCCATGAGCCAAAGTCATGAATATGTCAAACTTCCCCAATAGGGACGAAGTTTAGGTAAGCCACCACTTGGTGCCGCCTAATCATTATTGTCTCCTTCTGTAGGTTCGTGAGCAGCACCTTCACCTCCCCATTCCCAGAAAACAATAGCCCTGGAACCATGTGCGGTTTGATCCATGAGTGCTGATGAGGCGCCAGGATTTCTCCATACAGTCCCTTAGATACTTCGATTTTGAGCTCAGTCCCTATTATACCCTGGTGTCCAGATGGTAAGTTTAAAGGGCGCGTTGCTCAAAGCAGGATTCCTTTATACTCATATATCTGGTTGGGGAGGATCTTGGTCTGCCGACTCAGTCACTGATAGCAAACAGGGATCACTCTGTCACTGTATGTTAGATTGACTTGGCTGGAGTGGACTGGATCCATTGGGATTCCACCAGAGGAAAAATATACTGGAATCTGTTGGCCAAACATAGTAAGGGTTTCTTCCGCCATATCTATCACAACGCCAAATTTCCTCATAAAAGCTGCGCCAATTAACATATCATAGTGGTTATTTGGCAAGACCACCGCCGGAGCAGACACCTGGACTGACCTAAATTGTAGGAGCAATGCGCTATATGCTCCTTCTGACAAAGTGCTATGCGCTCCTGCCATCCTGTATACTACTCAATGGTCCACATCCAGTTTCAACATAAGTTTAGCCACTAAATGGGTGGAAACTATGTTCACAGGCGCTCCCATGTCTATGATCACGCAGATTTTTGTGTTTTGAAAAAATATGTTACAATAAGTACATTCCTAGTAAGAAGAATCATCAGTGTTTATTACTTGTACATTCAAGGGACTTGTGTTACTTAAAATTGAAGAAATACCCTTGCAGACCTGAGGATACTCACTAGCGATTTTTTCCACTGGAATAGATATGTTAACCCCTATTAAAGGAGCGACGTTCAGCGAAGAATCCGCATTGCTGGTGCCAGTCTGTTCCAGTATCTGCCACACATATGGTTTCTTCACATCTTGGCGGAGCTCAGCCCAATTGGGTGAACTCTTACTCTCTGAAGCAGAAGCAGGGGTATCCAGTGAAAGCTGCTGGTATAACAAAATATCCGATTGAGGTTCGATTTCTACTTGTAAAGTTGTTTGGCAGGTATTAGGGGACAAGTGAATTGAGCTTAGCGGAGGTAGAGCATCCCATCTCTACTCCGCTCAAGTTTTTTCCTGCTCAGTTTTCATAGTTGGCATTGCATACACTTGTGGTTTGCTAGGGCAATTGGCTGCACAATGCCCTCTTTGTCTGTACTGGAAGCAAGTGTTCATAAAAAGTGCACATATATAATTTGGGCTGGAAGGACCAGGTCGAGAATTGCCAGTAAGGTTCCATGGTCGCAGTCAAACTGTGAAGAGTACATGGGATGGAAAGGGTCTACTGACTCATATGAGTGATGATTACGTTCCAGCAGCTGATAACCCAGTTGCTGCACCCAATATTTGGAAAAGGATGGAGCAGGGGCAACAGAGGGTTTTTGAGCTACATTGGGGGCGCCGTTTGCGGCAGAGAGTCGATGTAAGGTGTTCACAATTTGAATGAGGCTGGTATCCCTTTCCAACACATGGGACATAATGTTATATAGTTCCCGATATGGTTTGACTGCCACCATCATCACTATACCTACATCCTCAGTGGTTAAAATATTAGCCCCAAGTAAAATGTGAGCTTCCGCCAAAAACCACTTGGCAAATTCTAACAAGGTTTTTTTAGTTAAACTGTATAGTCATAAATTCAGCTTTCCATTGAGACATCTTGTTAGTGCCTCCAAAAAGCTGGATAACTATCGCTTTTACTTGTGTGTAAGACACCGAGCTATTTGGAAGATAGTAGGCACTTGGTCAGCGCTTTCCACATCTAAAGCGGACTGTAACAACTTCACTTTCCATTGATCAGTAGACCCTTCCACAGCAAATTTGAAACATTTAAAATACCCGTGTAGGTTTCCATTATGACTGTAAGGAGGTAACTTTTCAATATGGATGAATTCACTCAGCTCTTGAGTTCTGCTGCAAGGGGCAGGCGAACTGGTTTTGGAGTGACTATGGGAACCATCATTTGGTGTGTTATCATGCCATTGTCCAGACGAGCTTGAACTCGTTGAAGCGGAATCAGAAGAAGTGTCATCACGTGGGGAGTCTGTCATACCACCCAATGGATACTCATTTGTGATCCATAACATTCTTCCCCCGAGTTGCCACTAACTGCCCTATTTCCCCTGGCTCTAGTAAGCCCCGTGAACTGTTCACTAATCATCCGTTCTGTTTTGACTGAAGCACATCTACACCGTCCATCCTGCCATTCTTGTTGTAGTGTGTTATATTGCCATTGCAATTCTTGATAGAATTCCTTTTCCTCATTCAGTGTTTGTTCCATAGTTTGTAATCGCAAAAGAACTTCCTCAATTCTATTCTGCAGTTGAGTTTGTTGTTGTCTTGCATTTCTGCTTGCTGGTTGGCGTTGTTTATTTAGTTAGCAAATAAATATCATTCCCATGCTGATTCCTCATTGGCTCATCGAAGGGCATCAATGCAGTCTTGTATGTCCGCATACTCACTTGTCTCACCAATAGGGAGAGGGGAGGCTCGTTGGCGTTCTGCCTGACTAAAGACTTCCAGTCATGTAACTCGATGAATGAGTTGGAGATACTCAGTAGACGTTGACCTAAGAATAAGCGCATTATCAGATGTTTGCTGGGTATCCCATTCGATATGGAGTTGATCTAATTCTTTCAATAGAAAGCTTACTTGGGCCACCAATTGCAGTTCCATTAGGGTCATTCTTTCCTTGGATGAGCAATCACAGCTTCAGGAGCTTCTGCCCATTCAGCTAGCTCTTTCATAAAGCACTCGGTATTATTCCCTAAGGTTGTCATGTCCTGAATCCACTCCGCGGATAGGCCATGCTGTTCCAGTAATTCTCTTATTACTCGAGGTAATTCTGAGTTTAACTGTGGTACTAGAAGGTCCAATTGATGGCGAACATCCCTGACACAATGACCCATCTGTGCCAGCGCCCCTTGAATTTCTGAGAATGAACGATCAAGGCAGTCCAGCAGGAGGCGAGTATCATGCTGTTGTGCTTGAGCAAACTGCAACACATCTCCAATTTCAATGTTATGGCGAGCCAGGACATGTAGTAGCTGGCGAATCAAAGGTTGCACATAAGCGATTAAGTATTCCTCAATTCCATGAGTATTGAGGTGGCGAGTTAACCCCTTAGTAGTGGCGTCCAAATAAGACATGTACAGCGCATATCAATTTTCTTGATCACGTTGGTTACAAAACAAACACACAGAATTTTCCCCACTCTCATCCTTTTATAGGCGATACCCATCCAACAACCATTCCATAATAATTCTTAGTTGTTGTGGAGTCACATTTGTGGAGCATCCATGTTGGTTAGTCATCAGCTCCGGGCAATTCTCAAATTGAACAGTAATAATGATTTCATCATCCCCTAGTTTGGTAACAGTGAACAATGTTGGTTCCGAGTTAGGTGTCCCCCAAGCTTCTTCAGCATGCTATGCTCGGAACCTGATCAGGTTAGGTTGAAACAAATGAGGATTTGTCATTGTATTTTCCCCACTATAGTTTCTAAGTGGCCCCCTGTGGTGAGGACCACTGTTAGTTTCTCAGCGTCTGGGTCTGCTGTCGCCAAGTTGGATTTGCACAGGGTATAGCCACTGAGCAACCCAATCAAATGATATGAGGATTGTCGATTCTAATAATAAAACTAAATAAAAATATATATGGAGCTATTGCTCCTTATTTATTCCTTTATTTTTAGATGTCTCACAGACCGTACTGCATTTCTTCTTCCTCATAAAAGACTATCTCTTTTTAATCTTCCATCGGGCTCTTTATACCTCGATTTCCCAGCTGGATGCATCCTCAGCTTGGTATCTCCTACTCTTCTTCCTTTTTTGAGTTGCTCTCATTTGTATCAAATTTTGGCATGATTCCTCTCAATTTGCCAAATGTTCTCATTTTGCTTGATTATAATTTGTGTATCCCCTTTTCAAAAACTCGAGACTCATATTGATTCTCTTGTGATCCGCCAATATGGGTAGCGTATCATCCAGTCATATCAACTTCCTGACACTCAGTATGGCGCCAATCGCCATCAATGAAGCATCAGTTTGAATGAAACTCTTAATCAGAATTTGGATATTTCAGAATCAGCAAATCTATCACATACCAGCGTAACTCATCAAAGGAGTCCTGGGCTTCTTCGTTCCATATGAATCCTTTTTTGGATTCTTTAATAAATGGATTAATGGCTCAGCTATTTGGGAAAAGTCCTATATATCTTTGTAGTATTCAACCATCCCAAAGGAACACTTTTATGTCTTGGACACTCTTTGGTCAGCCATACGCTCTATAGCTGCTATCTTCTGGGTTTGTGGCTGCAATCCACTTGAGTTGATTATAAATCCCAGGTATTTCTACTATTTCTTAAAAAAGTGGCACTTCCTTGGATTGATCTTCAGGTTAGCTGTGGATAGTCTCTTCAATACTTCTTCCAAGTGGTGCAGGTGATCAGTAAACGTTCTACTGAACATGTTGATATTGTAAAAGGACTTTTCTTTCTTGTTGCAAACACTTTTGCAACCTATTCAATTCAAGACTAAATCTAGTTTGATAATCTCACAGAGGAGATTAGTTTGCGCACATGTCATGGAGCAGTTGGGCAAGCAAGGTAAGAGGAGCAGGCGGAAGGCCTGCAGCCTCCAACGTTCGGAAACGCCCCAGAGAATCCAGCGGAATAGACAAAAATCTCAAAAAACTGGTGGTCACAATTTCCCCAGAGATACTCGCGTGGCAAGCACGATGCAACCAGTACATCAACACGCCAAACTCCCAGCCACTTTCGTCAGTGGAATTTGGAGTCAGTGTGTATCTGGACATCCAAAAAACGGCCTTATGGGAAAAATTTTGTGAAGATGTACACAAAATTTTCCCAACCGCGGTGTACGTTGCACCTCACTCCAGTTGTGTGGTTGGCTGGACCTAGGTTTCGAAAGCAAAAAAGCAGCAGATGAGGCT
>JAKSZP010009855.1:0-45205 GCA_022478985.1 Massospora cicadina | reverse complement strand
ATTTCAGTTCACCCATATCAGCATCCTACAGTATGGCGGACAAAGGATTAGGAGGGGAGGAGCATGGTTGCCCATGTGTTCTCAGTATCTTGTGGACAGTGGGTTTTCTGGATTGCCAGTGTGTCCACAGGTAAATTATTTTTAGGGAGCTCAGTTTTTTAGCTTAGGATGGAGAAGCCTTAATTCCAGTGATGTTCAGCGTCCCTATTGTAAAGGATACTCCCATTACTTTTTAGGAGTGTGGGGAGGGCCCCTAAGGCCCTGCCACTACTTGCTGCCATATAAGCTCAGCCAACTGTTTTTGTTGGCGAGTGTTTGAGGATGGCATATTGTTAGATGTACAGATAATAACTTTGAGGGTCTCTTTAACCGTGGATTTCTTGTTTTTTTTGTTCTTTGTGGGTTTTCAAGCTACTAGGTATTTGTGGTGCACCATAGAGTATGTCCAACGATTCTTCCCTAAAATGCTCGCCTTGTTCAGGTTGAAAATCTGCTTGCGTTTGTGGTGCATGAATCCAGCGGTTGTATATCATGCACATATTGCAGGTTTGAGAGAAGGGTCCCCCCATCTGATTAAATGGTTTATGGAATCTCATCAAAGCAGAAAACTCAGCCTGATCAGCTTGAATATGGGCAGGGGAGATGGCGGAGGCCGCCGTGGCTGCTGCCTTAGCCTGTGCTTAGAGTTGCTGTTTTGCTTTTTTTCGTTCTTGTGGGGACTCAGGTTTTACCTGGATATAGCACCCCTGGTGACCCCATGGGAATACGACACTAGAATCTAATGTGGGGTCACTTTTTCCCCTCCCCCATTGCTTCTGAGAAAGCTTCATTATGAATAATTTCCTCTCTGGTGGGACAAGTGTGTGACTTGTGGCCAAACTCCTGACAATGAGTGAATATTAGTGGTGCGCTGTCAACTGTTACACAAATTTATTGACTCTGTTGCTCGTTGATAGATTGCATTATGTGAGATCTGAGTTAATCTTCAGCTACTCCTGAGAATGGGGTAATCACTGTAATAGCCTTACCTGTGCTGAGTTCAAGAATAAGTAAATTTTTTTGCATTGTTGGAACTTATTTCCCCATAGCTTTGAAGTTCTGCTTTGAGATGACTCTTGAGGACTTCATTCTTGATGGTCATTGATAGAAAATCAAATGTTACAAAAGCTTGATTTGCTTTTTTCCAGTGCATGTTCTTGGTTTCAAATACCCATTGACCATTTGGAGATCAACAACACATGCACCTTTGCAGCTGTGCCTGCTGCTTATTCTGTTTTAAACTTAAAGTCCAACCAACTATAGGACATCGAGTGCAGTACTACATACACAACTTCTGGGAAGTGTGTACATACATCCCCACATAATTTCTCCCAAAGTAATGTTAAATTAATGTCCAGATAAACTCAGACCCCAAATTCCACTGAGGATAGCGGCTGTAAGTGGGGAGTTTTGATGTATTGGTTACATTTTAATTGCCATTCCAAGATTTCTGGCGAAATATTTACCGCAATTTTCTTGATTTTTAAAGGCCAGTGGTGTCCCCAGGGCGTTTTTGAACTTTAAGTGATATGAACACCAAGCCTGTGCCTTTCACCACATTTGCCCAGACCTTTTATTTAACCGAGGTAAGCTGACCAGGGGACAGACATTACCGAATATATGTGAAACTAAGAGAATAACTAAGAAATATAAAACTTGGGCACCCTAGGGTACTCAAGTCACCCCTGTTGCCAGCGGGACTGCCAGGTATGGGGGGGTTGGTGCAGTAATCCGAGGGGGTTTCCCCTGCTATGGAGCAGGTGTGAAGGAAAGGGTCTGTGTGTAGGAACCAGAGTGGGAACCATGATTCTATGAGCGCTTTTTGTCTTGGTCTCATATATCCATAGAGCCAGGCTTGGAAGTGCTCTAGTAAGTGGACATGGAATCTGTTAATAATCTCATGAATGGTTGGGACCGTGCCCTTGAACGCATCTAATGCAATTGTGTGTATTGTCCACATTGCAATGGGTATTATTAGGGAGCGGAGGGTAGATGGGATTGGTGACTCGATATGGAGCGTGAAGATACTCTTTGATATCGAGAATTCCTGTTCGTTTTGAATCTTGAGCAGGCGTGCGACTTCCTGCCATATAGCTTTGGTTGGGGGGCATGTTTCTAGGCGGTGATGTAGGGATCCCTCCCCTCCACATAATACATATGTTTTGTGGAGGGAGTTGGAGCGGTCCAACATCCTATAGTCCTTCTCAAACAGCGCCAGGCGTTTGCTCTTATTCTTAGTTGTAGGAGTGGGTGGTGTGTCATTTTCCACATTGCTTTCTGTGTGGTTAAATCATAGGGAATGTCCAGCATATCTAGGTATTCTATCCTAGCTATGCTTGGGGTTGTTGCGAGCATATCCCTCTGGGGGTGGTTTTCTGGGTTTCTTAATTTGAATTGGGGGCTGGGTCGTCCCCTTCCCTGTATAGTATCCATGTTCTCTATGGTCCATCCCATACGGCGGATAGTTTGGAGGATATGTTTGAAATGAGGGGAGGTTCCGTGTGGACCCATTGCAGTAGGGTGCTTGGCAAGGTATGAAAGTAGTCTGGGTGGACTATGTGGGTTGGTTAATTTGAGCGCCTGTGCAAAGCTAGTCCTTGCTGCTCTGGACCAATGTTGTTGTGGGAGGTCTGGAGCAAGGATTTCCTTTATCCAGGTACCTAGGATGTGATTGGCATGGCTCTCAAAATCTATTAGTCCCATGCCTCCGCTTGAGCATGGGCCAAATAGTGTTTCCATCCGTATAGGAGGGTGAGAGCCAGGCCACAGCCAGCCCTGGATAAGCGCGCGAATTGAGGTTATGAAGGTAGGTGAGAAGGCTATCGCATGGGCCTAGTACCACAGTATTGGGAGGATGAGCGAGTTAGCAACTGTAACTCATCCTGTTAGTCCTGGGGTTCTTCCCTTGAGGTAGGCGACGCGTTTGGATATTCGTTGTAAAAGGTTACTTTCCATTGTCTCATGAGCATATCCCCCTGATTCTAGCCAGATTCCAAGGTGTCAGACAGGAGTGGTGGTGGGAGGTGTTGCAAAGGGTAAAATAATTGGGTTTTTTCTTCGAGTGTTGGTGTGAGGTTCTGATGTTGTGGCCCAAATGTTTGTGTATCTGCCTAAGAGGATGATTTCTGTCTTCCTTTTGTTGAGCGATGAATTGCTCACCTTGGAGTATTCCTCTAGAGTGTGTTCCAGCTGTCAGGCATCTTCATTGTTTGCTATACCTGCTATGCAGTCATCTGCAAAGGTCAGTATCTTGACCATTGGTTGTCCTTGTGAAGTTAACCCCATGAGACGTGAGTCAGTTACTCAGAGGAGCGGGTCAAAGCTGAAATTGTATACCAGTGGGCTGAGGGGATCCTTTGTTTGAGCCCTCTGTGTGGTTTAATCTTGTTTGTTAGGAATCCAGGGCCGCATACAGCCATGGTTGCAGATTCTGTTAGAGCATCGCCCATTTTATGAATCTTGGTGGGAGTTTAAAGGCATGTAGACATTCTTTTAGGTATGGCCAGCTTACACGGTCATACGCCTTTTCCTGATCCAAGAAGACCAGGGCACCAGTTGCTTTGGATTGGCAAATGTTTGCAACAGGGTGTATGTTGTTCCAGATTGAACGCCCTGGTATAAACTCAAACTGGTTGGGTGATAGGGCGTCAGATGTAATTGCGCCTAATCTAGCTGCTAGAATCTTTGTTAGAATTTTTGTGTCAGTGTTGGAGAGTGCAATTGGGCGCCAGTTGGCCAGGTCCAACTTGTCACCCTTTTTATATAAGGTTATAACGTAGGATTCATGGCCTCCTGGTAATAGGCGTGTTTCCAACAAACTCTGGTTCATTGACGCCAATAGGAGGGGGGGCGATTTGTTGAAAATATTTTTGTATAGTTTGTAGAATATCCCATCAGGCCCTGGGCATTTCCTACGTGGTGCACCGCGAATTGTTTCCCAAAGCTCCTCCCGTGTGATAAGGGATAGTATATTGTAATTTGGTGGTGTATTTTGTATCTTGGCAGTTTGAATAAATTCTTTAATTTTTTGTGGATCTGTTGGCATATCGCGATATATATTGGTGTAATAGCGGTGTACTTCCACCTTGACCTCCTCAGGGTCAGTTGCCACAGTGCCGTTGGTCTTGTGGACCTGTGTGCACGTGGGCTGGTTTCCGCGGGAGTGGAATTGGTGGAAAAAGTATGTCAAACAAGTTTCGCCTTCCTTTATGAACTTACCTTTGTTCAATACTTTAAATCTGTGTTGGTGTTTAAAGATGAGATTGGTAAGTCGGGCTGAAATTTCTGCCCATTTGCGTCCCCAATTAGGGCTATAGCCAGATCTCATAGTATTTATTTCCAGGTGGTCTAGTTCTGCCAAGGTATGCTTGATTGTGGCTGTGTCCGCGGTGTACTTGCATGATGCAATATGTCAGGTTTTGTTGATTAAATCTTTTTTGAAATTTTCCCATGTTCCGATGGGATCTGAAGTGAATGGGGCTGTAAATTCTGGGTTTGTAGCCTTGTTTTCAACCCAGTCAGATATCTCAGGCATTCTTATATTTTCTGAGTGAAGCTTTCTCCAAGGCGACACCTGTGTGTGGGATTGGGTTGGTGCTAACTGCACCATAACTAATCGGTGATCAGAAAAATTAAACGTTTTTGTTGTAAAGTTGGAGACTCTTGAGTGGTGGGATTGTGGGATGAGGATGTGGTCAATACGACTCATTGATATGAGCAGTCCCTCACGTATGTTGGGTCTTGTCATATGGGGAAGGATTGGTGAATTGGGAGGAAGAGCATCCTGTAAGCCAAGAGATGCCTTTATTGTGCGATATTTAATGTGTCCAGGTGGGTATCCCCTGGGATTAGGCCATCGATCTGTATTGGGGTTATCCCAGCAGTTGAAATCGCCTAACATGATGATATCTGGTGGGAGGGTAAGGGAGAAATTTTTTCAAACTTTTTTTTCTCTCAGTTGCAGTGCATGGTGCGTAGATACATGCTAATGAAATTATTTCATCTTGGCATGTGATTGTTGCTACCAGGACTCGACCGTGCAAGTGTGATGATGAATTTGTAATTTTAAATTTTTTTTGTTTTGGGTTATCACCCCACAGTGAGATGTCCATACTGATTGTGATGGTGCGACCCTGGTTGACCAGGATTCTTCTTACCCTTGTAGGCAGTGGGTTTCTTGGATGGCCAAGATGTCTACAAGAGGTTTTCGCAGGAATGCCAGCTTTTTGGCTTGGGACATATGAGCCCTGGATCCCGCAATATTTAACGTCCCTATTGACACTGAGGTGCCCATGGCGCCTCAGGAGCGGTTGGGAGGACCCTCTGGTCCTATCACGCCGCGGCTCATTTTGGCCATGCTCCGCGTCTGTACTCCAACTCTTTCACTGCCATTGTTGGTTCCCTTAATCTGACCCAATGATTCAAGGGAATTGCGGTTTTTTGCATTTGCATCAACTTTTCCTGCACAGGTCTCATGTTGATTTGATGCGGGTTGTTAAATGGATTTTATATTTTTGAGGTTCAACTTTGTTTCATTGTGCACCGCATGTTCACCCAAATTGCGGTTGCATTGTTCCTCAGTATGTGCATGACTGATGACGCTTTGTGGCTCAGTCTGGTTACTGTGAAAATTTTTGACCTGGGCATATTGTTCTGATTGGTTGGTTCGGTGAATATCTGAAATATCCTCCTGAATTTGTCCGTGGTTAATGGCAGATTCCGCATGTGCCGCCGCTTCAGCCGCTGCTCTCTTGCGGGCTTTTTGTGCTGCTTTACGCTGCTTACTTGTAACTGGGTCCACGATGGAGTATAGTCCATCTTCACCCCAGCGGAATGGGTGGTGGCCATCAGTCATTTTGGCGAAGTTTTCATTATCTTCGTTCATAGCTTCTTCACAAAAGTCATTTTCCATTAAGCCCTCTTTTACAGGGCATGCTTGTTCCTTGTGGCCCAGTGAGCCACAGTGGTTGCAAATGGGTGGTGCGCGTTCCGGTGTAACTTGGAATGCAGCCAACTGGCCCCCATCTGCAAAGTGAAATTCTGCTGCGCGGGGAATTCTGGATAAATCCTCTTCCACTTCTGGGAAAGGGTTGATTATAGCGATAGCTTTGCCCATGCACAGGTCAGTCATTAAGCAAAATTGCTGTAATTCAAGTTGTTGGATTTCTCCGTAGGCCACAAGACCTTTGCGGAGCTCCTCCTTGATTACCTTATGAGGAAGGTTGGTGAGGAGCGAGTCAAAGGAGATGAACAAAGTTTTTGCCTTGTTCCATCTGGTGCGCGCGGTGCGCACAATTTTTTTGCCCTCAGGGAGGGCAATTTCCACGCAGATTTTTGCTGCGGCATCAGCTTCATCGGCTGTTTCAAAACCAATATCAATCCAGCTATGGCCCATGTTGTAGGTGGCTACGTACACCGCGTGAGGGAAAAGTGAGGGCTGTGCCTCACATGTTTTCTCCCACAGGGTTGGTGACTCATCCTCAAGGAAGAGTCTGATCCCGTGTTCCACCTTTGACAAAGGTTGGTTGAATTGAATGTACATGTATTGCGCGTGCTTTACATTAAATACCATGAACCCAGATGGTGTCTGAGTTTGCGATTTCTTTGCAGATTGGGATTCCTGGTCCCCCTCCAGGGCGTTTCTTGCCCTTAGTTGCACCGATAAGTGCACCACTTGCCACGACGCTCGCTCATGTTGTATTGTTTTGTTATTAAAGTCGCCCATCTTTCCTGTGTGTGATTATTTAAATTAGCTGTTTGAATCAAATTGATGTAACTAAAGTGATTGTTACAAGAAAGAGAAGCTCCTTCATTTGCCCAGACCTTAATTGGCATTAGATGCATACTCATTTTTTCTTTCTGATTATCACTCTTTATCTTTCTTGAATCAAATCAACTGCAATTTTTTGATTGCAAAAGGAAGGAAAAACATGTTGTGATACTTTTGAATTCTATACCTTTCTATGTTATCTACTAAGTAATTTATTTTACTAATATTCCAGTCAATTAAAAATATAAATATAATTGTATCATTAAGTTAATTAGTAATTTTAAATGTTATATATAATACACAAATAAAGAAAAATTAGCATATGTAAACCTTTTGTGTACAAGCCAGGACGTAGCAGAGTTTAGAGTGTATTATCCTCTATGTCTTGACAAAGTTATGCAGAAAGACTCCAACAAATAAGTAGGCCCAATGATAGTGGTAGCGGTAGAGAGTCAGAATATGTAGAGAGACCTTATTAGACAAAATATATTGATAGAGGTGACAATGTATTTATATTAACTATAGAAAAATTAAAAAGTGTTAAGTGACGTCTAAGAGACCAGATATAGTAAATAACAGATTGTATTTTATTTATAAATTGAGAAATATATCAGCCTTAGGGTTCTTTTTATCCAAATCTGATATCTGCTCCTTCCTCAGTACTTATCTTATATTATACTAACTATAACTTTCACCCTCTTTTCTTAATTCCTCTACCAGGGGACCAATTAGTTGCAGAGTAGACACTTATTGATAGAACTGAAATTGTTCCCTGAGCTTCTAGAAAGCATTGTTTTAATGCTATAAGAGTATGAATTGTAGAAAGTTTAAGTATGATTGTTTTATATTGAGTTTTTTCCTTAGTGTCGCCTATTTAAATTATAATTAGCTTAAATCAGGATCATTGCTATACCCTATAACCCAACAATGTCTACTCATAATCTCTTTGGTGAGGACAAAGGTGCGAAATACTGCTATGGACACATGTTACCACTAATTTAGAGGCTACAAAAGCTATTGAATATCAGTTCCCCCTTTTTTTTAGTACTAGATAATATCAGTTCCCCCTTAATAGTGTCAGATTCTGTGGTTGACACAGAAATAAACCCTTTTCAACCTACAGATTGGGCTGATTTTATTTAATAATGCTAGAGCTAATAATCTAATTAAAACCTATTGCAATAGCATGGCTTGGGCTGATTATCACAATGTGAAATTAATTATATTACTAAAGCTCAGGCCAAATATCCCTGCAAATTTAGGCCAATCTTCTCTGCAACTATTTGTCTTGCTGACTAACTCAACGTCAATTCAATTAATTATACTATCAGTAGCTTGGCCAAATACATTCACACAGTTGGCCACTTATCATTGCCCCAAACCTCATCAACTAGTCTCAATTAATTGAAACCAATATTAAGAAATCAGTGTACAAAATAGAAAACTGACCATAAGTTAATATTTAAATGCCCCATAGACAATCAAATGAACAAAAAATATAATAAATTTCGCACCTTAGAGCACATGTATATTGGTACGCATAATTGGCACAATAGCACTTGCACATGGACTGCCCAAATTGGAAAACCTAATGCTATTGAGAAAGCCAGTTGACATCCCAATTAGAGTCTGATACATCAGCTGTATGATGAAAACATATTTAGAACTGGTCCTAAAATAATTTTCATATGTTAATATGCGTAACCAGCACAATATCACTTGCACATGGACTGCCTGAATGGGAATACCTAGTTCTGTTGAGAGAGGCTTGCTAATGTCCCAAACAAGGGTACATCATTTATTTAGATTGACCACAAAATTTTCTATAATTTAAAATTTTGTCATCATTATGACAAAACTCATTTTAAAATGATCCTAGGATTATTTTGCACGCTCATTGTTGCGATTTTCATCTCTGAAAAACTTCTAAGTATGAGAGTATTTTGTCACCAATAAACCTAACAAAGGTCTCAGTCATATCAGTTAAGGGCTGAATTGAGGTGGTAAAATATCTGTTGAAATTTTTTGCTTTAATTTGGCCAGATGTCCTAGAGATATAAATACTGGCGCCTGGACTAATGAATAATTATTAAATAATCTAGTCTAATAAAGATCTATTTTCATTAAATATTCTTTATGCTTTGTTTACTAAGTCACTTATGGATAGTGTCTGCAAGCTGGGATCTCAGTATATACAGCTTGCAACTTTGCCTGTCCTGGTTGAAGTTCCCAAATATGGAGGGAAAATCAAACCCATAGTCGGCCAGAAAGGTCAGAGACATTTGAGTATTTTTATTAAGTTTCTGAAACAATTCAAAAACTGTAAGCCACTGGAAAAATCAAGAATCCATCAGACGAACTTCAGTCCACTTTAGCGTGTAAGAATATAATACTCATGCGATTGATTCTCAGAATTTAACAAATAAATACACTATAGGGTCCTGACCACACTTTCAATTTTTTTAGACCTATTAAATGGTCTAAAATATAAGTAGAACAAAAAGTCCCAGCTTATACTCAAATAGATTAGCCTGTTAGCATTAGATATCATGAAGTCAATTTAAGACTTTGCTAAATTCAAATAAAGATGGCTTGCAGACAATACATTCTTCCTTTTATTGTTAAAATAAGCTTAATATAATTATCTATTATTGACTAAATGATAGGTGTTCACTTGGCTACAAAGGTCCTCGACCATTTAGGGCAAAAAGAAGCATGAGAAATGTAATATCAGATAACTAGATATAGGTTAAGAGTGCACAAGGATATCGTTATTCTTTCTCAAGTGTTGTGGAGGCCTTTTTTTAGTGTGGAAACCAAAGGCACATTTACCCCTTTTTATAAATATAATTGGTTGCATGGTGGTAGGGCATAGTTAGGTCTGTATGGCAACTTAAAGTCGTTTTGGTCTTAAAATACTTAAGAGACAAAGGTTTGTCCATTATTGGACAGCAATACACTTAATCACCCAACAAAGATAAAAAGTACTATTATAGAAAGCGTAAGTCCAGAAAACCTGCCATCTGGATGATGAGCAATTTCCACACAGAATCTGAGGGTCCCAAGCCCCAGTAGAGCCCCTCTCAATATCAGAAAACTAGCTCATTTTAGTAGGTGAGCGGTGGGTTAAGTTTCAAGTGTTTTGAGCAAACATAATTAGTACAATATTTACTTAATATTTATATTATTAAATAATTTTTAATTAGGATCAAATAGCGTGTAGAATTTTAGTGTGTGCCATCAATTTCATAGGTAATTGACAAAGTTGTATTAAAATACTTTTAGTGCTTTCACCCCAGTACCATTGATATATATAACTTGGGTCAAATCTAAACCCTACTGATGCAAACTCTTTACCTTGATCTAATGATCACAATGATTATTAGACTAGGCGTTCATATATACTCTGATTTATATATTTTCAACTTCTATATTTCCCCCCAATCCAGTGTAAAATATCTGGTATGAGAAATCATATTTCTATGATGGTCATCTTTCAGAACCATGATTGCAATCAATTGATTGCAACAATAATCAATATGCGCTAAGCCTCAATGATTCACTACCTTAGCCTAGCTTTAAGAATCACTTTGCTAGACTACCATTTTGGAGTTTGGCTTAGTATACATAAAATGCGCTAATAGGAACGCTAGCAGAAGCGCATATCTTGGCAGGATTACAGTAATAAGGGAACCTTTTTCCTATGTTGCTAGAAAGGACCAAGAAGAAGAACATTGTAACAACCTGAGTTTGTCTTTATTGTTTCATTTTGATATAGGCTCAGTTTTTCTAAATTTGGGTTGATCGTTTAATTAAAAGAATTTTGGTTGTTGTCAAATTTGGGCGTTTGGTTGTACCTCACTTAAATTATTACTTAGGTTCATACAAGCCTAATCTTCGATTCAGGTGAGGCCTTAAAATGCGGCCATAAAAAGAGCGCCCACAATTTCAAAATTTACTTTAATAATTTTCTCCTAGCTTTCCCACTCTGGGAAACATTGTCAGTTGCTTTCCAGATATGCCCTATTCAGCGGGCCCCTTTGATTTTCTGAAAAAAATAAAGGTTGATTTGGGATTTCTTACCTAGCATATCTATTGGCCTTTTTTGGAATACAGCTTCAAGGAGACTTTGTGTGGTTGGGTCAGACCAACCATAAATCAGTTTTTCACAACTAACTAGTTTAGTGATTTTAGCGCTGTTGGTGCACCAAACCTGTCCCTTACTTGGTGTTGGTTAACTTTTGCGTTGTTGATGCATCAAAGCACCATTTAGTTTATGCCAGTCAGAACTGTGATTTTTAACAGTTACATAAATCTGAAGTCAAATGTGCGCTACACGCCACCAATCCATAGTTTGGCCAACCTCAGTGGTTACTGTGTTATGATTGTCAAGGAACCATAACCGATGGGAGCCAGTGACTGATGAAAAATCCTGGACCCAAAGAGACTGTTGGCTAAAACCTGGTGGGGCCTCCCACTCACCAGGGATTTAGCTGACACCAGTGGGACCTGTCCCAGCAGGGCTCTTTCTAATGGATGATTCACCTAGAAAGGGGATGGTCATCCTGCCATGCTGGACTGAACATTCCTTTGCGCTTCTGTTGGAGAGGCGCCTTCCTGGTTGGCATAAGAAAAACGTCACCAATAGGAGCTTGGGAGGGGGGTGCAACACAGCCAAGTGCTGGACATGCATTCTCATGCCGGATGGGCTGATTTGCCAGCCCCGTCCCAATTCTCTTTGGACATCTTTTTTATATCACAAGGTGCCTGAAATTTTTCTGGGCTAAATTTTCTTGGGCTAGTTACCTTAAGCCACAGGAAGCCCTAATGGTGGCGGCCTCCCACTGTGGGGCCCCTCTTCAGGAAGGGGCCCTTCCCTAGCGGTGGGTAATGTAACAAACTGAGTTTGTCTCGATGTTACAATTTGACTCTTGTTCAGATTTTACAAATATGGTCAAATCATTTTAAAAATTTTTGGTTGTTGTCAAGTAAAATCGCTAGGTTGTGCTTTACTCAAGTTAATAATTAGGGTCATAAGAGCCTGATCAATGATTTAGGTGAGGCCTCCAAAGTGCATCTATAAAAAGGTGCACCCACTAATTACAAAGCTCACTTTGGAATTTTGACTCTAACTTTCCCGCTCTAAGAAACATTGCCAGTTGCTTCCCAGACATGCTCTGTTCAGTGGGCCCTTTTTTATTTCCTGAATGTAAAATAAAGGTTGTTTTGTGCTTTGCTTACCTCGCTTACCTGGTGGTCTGTTTTGGGCTTCTAGTTTCAATGAGTTTTTGGGTGGTTAGTCAGACTAACTACAAATCAGTTTTGCATTATCAACTCTTTGTAGTAATAACTTGGCACTGTCAGTGCACCAAACCTGCTCCCTACTGCGCATTTTTTCTGCTTTGGTGCTGTTAGTGCACTGAAGCAACTTCTATTTTATGTTGGTTTTTACTGGGATTTTCTGAAAGTTGCAGACATCAAAGCGATCCATCAAGCCTTTGGCAGTACTACATTATATTTTATTTAACTGAGGCAAGCTGGCCAGAGGACAGGCATTACCGAAAAGAAAGAAAGAAATGACATGAAACCTGAACAGGGTCAACTCCATCAAAGAAAGTTTTTCCACCTCCAGATCAGGACTCAATTTTTTCTAGTTATGTCATAGGTAAGTTTTCGTGTTATTAGACCTACTAACCGCCAATAGCTTCCTTTGGCTGGCACCCTGATTGATGTGCGAAGGGCGGAAATTGAACCTGCAACCTTCATGTTGGTAGCCGTACGCCCTTACCAACTCGCCTTCCACCCCCTGGCATTACTACATTATACATTACTCTATTCCCTATTTTAATTAAAAAATATCTCTTTCCAAAAATGTATTCTTCAAGTATTTTTAGTTTACTGTCTTCTAAAAGTACCTTATAGTTTTGAGCAAAGCAACCGTGAAAAAGAAATATGAAACTAAGTGCTTATTTCATCATTGAGGTGCTCATTATAGGGGGCTCAACTTTAATTCACTGTAATTGGTTAAAAATTTTGGATCCTGTATTTTCCATTGAAGGTTTTTTCCAAAAGAAATAAAGTCTATTGTTGAGGGAAAGGAGTCACCCAGCGCCAGCAAAACCAGTTTGATATAGTTTGCCAAATACATGCAGCTTTAAATGGCATGTTGCCAAATTTCATATTTTATATTTATCCATGACCATCAAGTAAAATAATCCTCTAAATTTACTGAAATGCATTAATGACGCTTCAATGGTCTGGATATAGATAAGACCAGAGCTTTTCCCTCTGACACAGACTAGTATCAAATATTAGAAGCATTGCATTTTGAATAAAAACTTTTCTTTCCTGTTGCAATCACTAATTGCAACTACTTTTGATTTAAGACATTTAAGTTTAATGATCAGAAAGGGGAATGAGTGTGCATCCAAAGCTGAGTAATGGTTGGGCGAGCGTGATAAGAGGCTCAGGGTCAATTTTTTCACGCCTAAAGTTAGAAAACGCCCCAGTGACACTGGTGGCTTTGACAAAAGGAAAAAACTGCGGTGAGTATTTTACCAGAAATTTTGGAATGGTAAGCAAAGTTCAACCATTACATCAAAACTCCGACCTCCCTGCCACTGTCATCAGTGGAGTTTGGGATGATTTTCCCTAGATATAGATTTAACAGTTCTTTGGAAGAAGTTCTGCGATGGCTTATGTACCCACCTTTCAAAATTTGTGTACGTAGCACTGCAGTTGATGACCTACAGATGATTGGACCTCAGGTTTGAGACAACATAAGCAGTGGACGCCTCTACACAGGTGTGTGTGATGTTTGCTATTTGAAAGATCAACGGGAGGTCAAACTAAGTACATGAACAAAAAATTTGACTAAATTTTTGTCACTTTTGATTTTCTCCCCACATCCATTAAATGCAAAGTCCTTGAGAGCCATCTCCAAGTAGGACTTAGTAGCTTTAAGGAATTTTCTCCTTTTAAATGCAGAAATTCTTGCTTATTCCTGCCCTTAGCACAGCTAAGGCTATTGTGGTGATCGCCCTACTCCCAGTGTTCACTGCAGATCTGATTAAAATTCCCCACACCACTATTCTCGCCAATAATGGGCAAAAACTCAACCATTTCACATTACAGTTGACAGAACACCACCCGTCTGCACTCATTGTCATGCGTTTGGACACAAATTACACACTTTTTCTACCAGAAGAGGGCATAATTCTTACTGAGGCCTACATGGATGCAATGAGAGCTGGCCACTATGAGCCCACATTTGACTCTGATGTCACCTTCCCATGGGGAATACAGGTTTTTTATATCCAGATAAAACCTGTGTCACACAAAAACTAAAAAATATCCAAACTTTAGATCAGAGAGCAAGCCAAGGCAGCGGCTATGGAGGTTTCCTCCATCCCCTCTTCCCAAAATCAACTGATCTAGCTGCATTTTCTGCTTTAATGAAAAACTTAAATCCTAGCCCAATCAGATTGGGTATCCCAGCCATTGTACCAGCAAACTGCGCTATGTACATCCTCATAGAATTTCTACACACCAAATGCAACCATATTTTCCAACCTGAGCTTATGCGAGTTTTGGGGAAGAATTGTTGGATAATATTAATGATGAACTACAAGTTCATGGTAACACAAAAAATCATAAAGATCTAACTTCAAACAACAAAAAATCTGACTAAAACCACCATCAAAATTGATGACTATACACCAACAAGTACTCCTGCTTTGAGCACTTTATCTCACACAGAAGGCTAATCTTGAGAGACTAAACATAGTGTCAGGGCCTGAGGGGACATCTCCTCACTCCTAAGGAGTGATGGGGGTCTCCTTCACAATAAGGAACTTAAACTTACCGGACTCAAGGCCTCTCCATCCTGGACAATAAAATTGAGTTTCTTTTTAGACTATTTAATATGGAAATCCTGGCAAATAAGGAGATCCACTTCCCACAAGGTGCCGAGGATACATAGACAACCATGCTACTTCCTTCCCATCCTTTTTTGTCACAGCACTCCGAGGTGCTTATATGTGCAAACCATAATTTTAAATTCCTAAACAAATAAACTTTCTTAACAGTCATGTGCTGGTCATGATCTTTTCATGGGTCGCCAAAGTGCAGACAATAGTTAATTACGCCTTGACTTGTGCATGGGTTTGACAGGTATTAGTCTCAGCTTTGGATTTTCTTCCCCTCCCCCAATTCCTTTGTGGTTGGCGACCTGAACTGCTGGGCCAACCCAACCACTGACCGCTGACATTCTGCACCTGCCTCTCCAGAGGGACACGTCAAACAGCATATTATGAATGCCACCTTGTGCCTTTTTAATACCATCCGGCATGCGCAATTACTGCTCAACATGCCACGTCCCCATTTGCACAACGGGAAACTGATGTATATGTCCCCTCATAGATTTCATATTTGCCCCATCGATTTTTGTCCCCAGATCTTGCATTCTACTATTGAGAAAATGGATTTCTCTGACTACAGGATGGTCTCGGTGTCATTTACTCTGTCAATCCCAGTGCCACAAGCGCCTAAGTGGAGTAAACTTCGCTCCACCAATCTCAAATAACGCGCATTTACAAGCTGGATGGATAATGTCACTTTGACACAGGAATATGCAATTATTTTCTGTACCAATGCCCTATCAAACTGGTCAATCTTCAAAGTAGACACAATCTCCCAAGTGTGCCACATCATATTGTGGCGCGCTTGAGCTTCCATGGCATTCATTAAATGCACCCTTGCGGGTGTGGACCACCTGTAGAATAGTGCCTCATTGCAGGGTACAGCCCCTCTTATGTCATAAATGGGCTGAAGTCTCTACATATCTTAACGTTCTGATATGATAACACAAACATTGAGTTTGTGTTCAGTATAAGGCAAATAATATCACTGTAGGCGTAATTTGCTCCGCCTAAGTTTTTCGCCAATTTTTTGCCCCTTTCCAAAACACGACCTGCACAGAGGTGAGACGCCTGGACAATTCCATCACGGAAACGCTGGAAGAAATATCTACTGAGATTCAAAACTATTACTGAAAGTTGTACAAAGCCAGCCCAGTCAAACCTGCCGATGTCAATGCATTCCTTTCCAGCGCACACATCCTCACCGCTTCCCAATATCCAGAGTTAATAAATTAAATTTTAAATTTATTGTGGGGAAGGCCGACCATGGAACGGACACTTCTGAATATGACTCAGACGAAACAAAACTTAGTACCAGGGGAGGCACCCCAGAGAAGCGATGGTATCTCTTGTTGCCAGCAGGAACGCCACTTATGGGAAGGGGGAGGGAACGTGTGTAGGGGACGTAGCCACTATTGAGCACGTGTGGAGGAAGGGGTCTGATTTGATGAACCAGACTGGGAACCAGGAGGAGACCAGCTGTCGGCGATGCGGTGGGAGATATCCAAACATCCACGCTTGAAAGTGATCCACCAAATGAGACCGGAATCTGTGGACAGCTTCAGGGAGGGTGGGGATGGATCCAGCGATGGCATCCAAGACAATCGTGTGGATAGTCCACATGGCGATTGCAACCACCAGAGCACGGAGGGAGGGTGGGAGGGGGGAGCCATTGATGAAGCAAACATATCTCTTGACAGACTGAAGGGATGTGTTTGATCCTGGCCTAGCAGACGTTGGACTTCGCGCCATATTACTTTAGAGGTGGGGCACTTCTCCAGGCGGTGAAACAGCGTTCCATACTGGCCACACACGACACAGGATGAGTGTAAAGCATTAGAGCGCTCAGCTGTACGATACACCCGCCTCAGGCAGCGCCACACATGGGAGCGGACTTGAGGCTGCAACAGAGGATGGTGTGCGTATTTCCAGATAGTCTTTTGGGTCTTAGTGGAATAAGGGATGTCCATCATGTCCAGGCAGTCCACCCTGGATAGGACTTGGGGTCGAATGGGGATCACACCATCATGGATGGGTAGCCCCTGTACCTCTTGTGTGAACTGAGGAGAGGGGCGGCCTCTCTTCAGGTTGTATGTCCACTAGTACGAATTCTCCACTCTGCGCTTCGCATGGAGAGTAGGATTCGTTTGTAGTGGGTTTTGGTCCCATGAAGACCTGTGGCCAATGTGTGTGATGCAAGGTATTTTATCAGGGAGTGGGGGTTTGATGGATTGTTGAGGCCCAAGGCTTGGGAGAAGTTGGAGCGGGCCGCGCGGGACCAGTGTTGGGATGGGAGTGTAGGAGCAGTGATGGCCGCAATCCAGGTGCCCAGGATCTTGGCGGCATGGGCTTTGAAGTCAAGTAGGCCCATGCCACCATGATGATGAGGGCCAAACATGACCTCTAGCCGTACTGGTGGAGGGCGGCCTGACCAAAGCCAACCTTGTAGCAAAGCATACAGGGATTTGAAGAAGCTTGGGGAGAAGGGGATGGCGTGGGCTCTGAACCAGACTTTGGTAAGGAGCATAGAGTTGGCAAGAACAACCCTGCCAGTGAGGGTAGTAGGGTGGGCTCTGAGAGAGGCGATTCGCTTTGTCACGTTGTCCAATATATGGCACTCCATTACTGCTGATGCATATCCACCTGCCTCCAACCACACGCCCAGATGGTGTACCGGTCCTATGGTAGGTCGTGGCACAAAGGGGAGCACCAGTGGAGCGGTGTGTTTTGAGTTAGTAAGGCGTGGACGTGGACGAGAAGATGGGCCGGGTTGGGAACTACTTTCTGGGGCCCAGCAGTTCTGAAACCGACCAAGGAGGATGATTTCGGTTTTGGAGGCGTTCAGTGCCGCGTTGCTTACCCGGGAATATTCCTGGATGAGGGCTTCAAGCGCGCGTGCATCTTTGTTATTAGACACCCCCACCACGCAATCATCTGCAAATGCCATCATCTTGACTGGGGTTTGGCCTGGCACATGGACCCCAGTGAGTTGGGCATTCACATTTCGCAGTAGTGGGTCAAGGCTGAAGTTGTATAAGAGTGGGCTAAGGGGGTCCCCTTGTCGCAGGCCCCTTTGAGGATGGACTACTTCCGTTAGGAAACCTGGGCCGCGCACTGCCATTGTTGCAGATTCTGTGAGCAGCATCACCCAGCTAATGAAGCGGGGAGGTAGGCGGAATTGTTGGAGGCAGGCCCTAAGGTATTCCCAGTTTACTCTATCATAGGCCTTTTGTTGGTCCAAGAATACAAGTGCCCCAGAGGCTGTGGACTGACACACATTAGCCACAGAGTGCACGTTATCCCAAATCGACCTTCTGGGGATGAAACCAAATTGTTCTGGGGAGATGGTGGCAGATGCTACAGTCCCTAAACGGTTAGCCATGATTTTGGTTAAAATTTTGATGTCTGTGTTTGTTAGAGAAATAGGGCGCCAGTTGGCTAAGTCTAGCCTATCCCCTTTCTTGAAGAGTGTGACCGTAAAGGCCTCATGTCCTCCTGGTAGGAGGCGCATTTCCAACAGGCTTTGGTTGAGTGAGGCTAGCAGCAATGGGGATATATATTTAAAATATTTTTTGTAGAGCTCATATGGCATGCCACTAGGCCTGGGCATTTTCAGTTTGGCGCACCGCGAATGGTAGTCCATAGTTCGTTTGGAGTAATTAAATTCATTATTTCCGGGTATCAGAAAATGGTGTGGATATGAGCTCAGTCAAGAAATTCCACCATTTCGGCTGGCTGAATTGGTTCAGCTTGGTATAACTCGGAGTAATAGCTTTGCATTTCGATTGCCACTTCAGCCAGTGTGTCCACAATAGAATTATCCAATCTTTGTACCTGTGTGCAGGCCACGCTCTGGTGTGGTGCAAAATTTTTTTTGAAGAAGTATGTGGTGCACTTGTCGCCTTTAGTGATGCGTGTGACCCTGTATTGGACACAAACCCGATGTTTGTGTTGCCTTTCAAGTGCGTTGAGGTGGGCGGCTGCCTCTGCCCACTTCTGGCCCCATGCAGGGCTATATCCTGAGGCTGGATTGTTGGACTCCAAGTGGTCCAATTCTGCCAGCATGCACGATATAACCGCCGATGTGGCTCATGAGCGTCTGGATGAGAGATGGCGATAGTGGCGGATGGTGTCTTCTTTGAAAGTTGCCTATGTGGAAATGGGGTCCGCGCAAAACGGTGCAACAAATGATTTTGCCAAAGTTGCCTCTTCCACCCACGTGGAAAATCCTGGCGACGCGAGCTCTGAGGGGCGGATTTTGCACCAATGTGGGGCCTTTGCAACTGTGATGGGTAAGTGGTATGTTATTGAGACCAGTCGGTGGTTAGAGAATTCCATTTTCGTTGTTTTGAATTGGGAGATGTGGGGTTGGAATTTCGCTGGCACTAGAATAAGGTCGATGCGGGTCATGGACCTCAATTGGCCGTTGTGGATGTGGGGATGCATCATGTTTTTGAGCAGTGGGGCATGTCGTGGCAGCGCATCCATTAACCCAAGGGTGGCTTTTAGAACGCGTAGTTCTACGTGACCCTGTGGGGTGTGGGGTGAGGGTGGCCACCGGTCCGTTGGTGAGGTTAGCCAACAGTTTATGTCACCAATTAGGAAAGAATTGGGGGGTAGTGGGAGGGATTTGACTGGCGAGAAAAATTCCCGACGCTCATGTGCACCGTTTGGGGCGTAAATGTTGATGATTGTGTGTGCAACATCAGCCCATGAGAAGGTGACAACGAGCACTCGGCCATTTAGGAATGTTTCTGAAGATGTAAATTTGAAAAAGTTGTTTTTCTGAATTAGCACCCCACAGTGCTTCGACCAAAAGGATAGGGATGGTAGGAGCATTGTTTTCCAAGCTTCCTCGGAACCTCATGTACAGTGGGACTCCTGGATGGCCAGGATATCCACGGGTAAATTGTTTTGTAAAAAACTCAGTTTCCTAGCCCGGGACGGGGAGGCCTTGAGTCCGGCGATATTCAGCGTCCCTAGAGTGAAGGTTTCCCCTTTGCACCTTAGGTGCAGAGGGTGGCCCCGGGCCCACCAGCCTCTTCCAGGTCCCCACGGGCTTTCACAGCAGCGCGGGTATTAGCAGCAACGCTATCAGGGTTTTTGTTAATTTTTGTGGAAAGAGTCGCGTTGGCTTTGGCCTTTGCTTTTTGTTTTCCTGACATTGGACAAATTTTTTGCGGTGTGGATAAGTTTGGTGCACTGTCGAGTGGGGCAAAAAAATTTTTCGGTTGGGATAGGTCTCAAGTCAGTTTTGACTGGGGCTTGGGTGCAGCGATTGGGTGAGATCAAATCTCCCATCGGATCCTCAGATTGAGTGGCCCTCTCAGCATGGGCCTCCCAATCTGATTGGGTGATGGATTCCCAAGTTGCTTCTGCCACGAAGGTCTCCATGTCCTCCTGGTGTTGTGAGTGTGGGATGGTGGTGGTGGCCTTGGCTGCTTCCTTGGCCGCGGTCCTACGGGCCTGCTTGGCCTTCTTCCGCTCCTGCGGGGAGATGGGCTTTACCAATAGGTAGCAGCCTTGTGCTCCCCACGGGAAAGCCTCCTTGGTGCTTGTGGTTGGTTCATAGTGCACCTCTCCGCTGGCCATGGCTGCTGAGGGGTGCTCTTGGAATGTGACACCCTCTTTGATGGGGCATGCATGCACCTTATGGCCGAACGCATCACAGTGGGTGCAAAATGGGGGGCGCGCTGTCCATGGTTACCTGGAATGGGTGGGTGGTGTGCCCTGCGATGTCAATAAAGGTGGAGTGCGGGATCTGGGTTAGGTCCTTTACAATCTCCTCGGTTGGGGTCAGAACTGCAATGGCTTTGCCGGTGCACAGGTGTGGCATCAGCGTGAAACGTTGCATTTCAAAAGATTGTATTTCGCCATATATGGCGAGACCATCTTTCAGGTGTTGCTCCAAAATGTCACGTTTTACCGTAGTAGGCAAAAAGTCAAATGTGAGGAAAATTTGGTTTGATTTCGTCCATCTGGTGCATTTAGTTTTGACGACCCGTTGCCCTTTGAGGAGGTCAACCACTATGCGCACCGCTGCAGCCTCATCTGCTGCTATTTTTGCTTTCAAACCTAGGTCCAGCCAACCGCGTGACATGGAGTGAGGTGCAACGTACACCGCGGTCGGGAAAATTTTGTGTACATCTCACAAAATTTTTCCCATAGGGCCGTTTTTGGATGTCCAGATACAAACAGACTCCAAATTCCACCGACAAAAGTGGCTGGGAATGTGCGTGTTGATGTACTGGTTGCATCGTGCTTGCCACGCGAGTATCTTTGGGGAAATTATGACCGCCAGTTTTTTTTAGATTTTTTTCTATTCCGCCAGATTCTCCGGGGCGTTTTTGAACGTTAGAGGCCGTGGGCCTTCCGCCTGCTCCTCTTGCCTTGCTTGCCCAACTGCTCCCAGACATGGGTGCAGACTAATCCCCTCTATTAGATTATCAAAGTAGATTTAGTCTTGAATTGAATGGGTTGCAAAGTGTTTGCAACGAGAAAGAAAAGTTAGCTATACCCAGAGTTAATGAATTAGATAACCTGCAATGAACTCTGATATGCATTTGCGGTGCACAGCACAGGAGATCCCAAGTCCATATGAGGTTCAATATGAGTTTTATAAAGGATATTTTAATTATTTATCCTCCTTGATGCTATCCTCAAAAACAAATGTCTCTTAGAGACATGCCTCCTCTAAGTCCAGGGAGCGCCCCTCCACTTGGACCAGGTGGCATTCCCATTTCTGTCAAAAAAGTCTTAGAAGATAAGCTGCCTCTTTCATCTTCTAGAATGACCTCGCCCATGTGGTGGACAAGCGTTGGGTAACAGCTTACCCTTTAAGGTTCCCGCCACCCATCCCAGCATTGACTTAATCTAAATTGGTATGGCAAATCAAGAAATCTTTTTAATTATTGGGAAGCCAACATTCACTAGGGATGAAATTTTCAAAATAAAGTCAAGGGCAATGAGCCTATGGCATCAGAGCCTGAGAGCCCCAAACCCTCAGCAACAAAGCCAATGGGCGCATACTTTTAGCAAACATAGCATCTAATGTCAATTATTTGACAAAGCTCTCCAATGGCATCTGGCCATTGGGAAATGTAGCCTACAGTTTGAAACCCTCCCTGGACAATGAAAGCCTTTGTCTAATATATCCTTCCTGGTCAAACGGATGCTGGAGTAACCAGGTACAGGCGGGTTGGGTGCCTAGAACCTGTTCCCAACCTCTTGGGGCTGCCCCTACATGGGATAGCTTTGGGAAATTCCCACTGCCCATCAGGCGATATGCCATCACTCCTGTTGGCGGAACTGCAGAAAGTCTGTAACTCTATCATCCGTGGAAGAACTGATGATGACTCATCCCACTGCTGATACTTCTGTGATCAGTTCAAAATAATTTGTTCCTCCCCCATCATCTGATGTTCTCTGGGTGTAGGAATCCAGCTTATTTGTGCTCACTGGTGCTTACGCCGCTGGATCCCACAAATGTTTTGATATAATTAAAAAATATATACTAATAAAAAGTTGGGTTTTAAGAGTTTTTTATTTGCAACGTGGGGCAAGAAAGGAAAAATGACCCCTTTGATATCTGACTGATCCATATTTTTGCTGGATCGAGAGTCAGAGGGAATTCAATAGTATGTTTGGAATGGCTTGTTACAGACCAATTTAGGAGATATGAGATTGTAGCCTATTGAAGCTCAGAATGCTTGCTTCACTTAGGCTGACCAAAAGAATGTGTAAATGGGTATATATATTAAAACCTGTGGGGTAAAGATTTAATATATTTCAACTAATCTCTATTGGCTAAAATTCTTTTACCTTAGGAGAGCTCCGCCACACCTATAAAAAGGGGTGGTCCACTTTTAGTGTTTGAAGGGAATCAGACGTTGCAGGGGGAGAACCTGCTGATGGACTCCCCAGGGTCTGCCACATGGTCAGAGTAATCTGACTTCTTTTTATTATTATTTAACCGAGGCAAGCTGACCAGGGGACAGGCATTACCAAAAGAAAGAAATGACATGAAACCTAAACAGGGTTAACTCCATCAAAGAAAGTTTTTCCACCTCCAGATTGGGACTCAATTTTTCTGGTTACGTCATGGGTAAGGTTTTCGTGTTATTGGACCTACTAATTGCCAATAGCTTCCTTTGGCTGGCACCCCAATCGATGTGTGAAGGGCGGGAATCGAACCTGCAACCTTCAGGTTGGTAGCTGTACACCCTTACCAACTTGCCTTCCACCCCCTAGTAATCTGACTTCTTCTAGATTTATTTGAGGTATGCTGACCAGGGGACAGACAGTACCAATCACAACACTCAAAACGGCAAAACAAACTACTAACCAGGTGGGAAGCAGAAACTGCATAACCCACCATGGCAGAGGGTGAGGAGGGGTCGGGGGTTGGTTTTCAGAAAGACCCACCTCGATCAAGGGGTGTTGGTTACAGTAATCTGACTTCTTGATTTTGTGTTTTTAACCACAGTTTATTAAAAATTATGTTACATTAATTAGCAGGGTTCCACCAAGAATGGAAAAGGGTCTTTTGGTCTAGAAAATCTATCATATTCAGACTCACTTATAGGATTATTGCATGCCTGTAAATGACCAACATTTCCTCTTTTTAGCATATTTCTACCTAAAACATACTTCTTTTGCAGTCAAGAGAGCAAACTTCTGACATTATTCCCCTCAAGAATGTTGGGGGAGATTAAGGCCATAGGAAGCGGCCATGTACCCAATTGATGGTGATCCCAGTAGCCAGAGATTTTATGAACACTAATTACTTCTTTTAAAGGTGATGGTAAAGGCCCTGCCAAATTGATCCAAGCTTACCGCTTCTAAGAGTGATGCGGTTATGGTAGTATAATACTTTATAAGATACTTAGGTTGTAGGCAGGGGGGTTCATAGCCCATTGGCAGCCTGTCCTTCTTTAGTCACAACTTTTGCTAAATCAGTCATATCCCCATATTGGCTTTGTATGATGCAATGATTCAATCTCTACATGGCTTCTCAGGTTCCTCAACTCTAGAGGAAAATACATCTTTAACTAAAAGAGAAGATATTCCTGTTTCTCGCCCATTCAAGACATGGAATTGGGACATTTTCAAGATCCCGTGATAACTAATCTGGTAGGCCATAAGGGCACTGAATAAAAAAAGAGACCAGTGAAGTGGATCAAAAGAGAACCATTTTACGTATAATGGATACCAAGGTTCCATTTGCTCTCCCCACAGTCCCTTTGGTAGATGGATTGTATGGAGCCAATAAGTTGTTGGGCTCACATAGAGATGGCCAAGATTTTGACTACTCTGAGCTTAAGTTCTTACCATCATCGCAGAGTAGTACTTGAGGACAGCTATGTTGAGAGAAAATATTCTGATGTAAAAAGGTGGATGTGGCCTTGACCATTTGGGCAGGGAGAGCCACATCTTCCACCCATTTAATGAAGTGATAATTGCCTACAAGGATAAATCAGTAGCCACAAGTAATCGGAGGGAGGGGACCTACTACATCCAGACTGATGGTGTGGAAAGGTTGTTGAGGGGTAATTGTTTGATACTGTTATATAGTCTTGAAACTGTATTGCTTATTAGATTTAAGGCAGGCTTCCAAGACGTCAACGATAGATTCCAACATTCTTATCACTTAAAACCAATCCTTAATCCACTCATAAGTTTTCCTTGCCCCTCCATGACCTAGAGTGGATTGAGCTTCTAGTATAACAGGTACACGTTCCAAGGGCTGATGGTAAGGCAGCCATTCTGCCCCCACCCGCTTATACAACTTACCGTTCTCCACATTATTGTTGAGATTGTCATGCTAACATTTTCTTTACAGGCTCATCCTCATCCTCCCAATCGTTGGGTGTCACTAAGAGATCATGTAACCTCTCCACCTCAATATTATCCAAGTGAAGGACTGGTAGCTGAGTCAACCCATCAACGTTCATGTGATGGGTTCTAGCATGGTGTTCGATCTTCATGTCATAGGCAGGAGCTTTAGAGCCCAGCCAGCAACTGGCCAGTAGGATCTTTCATGTTCTGTAACCATTTCAAGAGCGTGGTCAGTAACCACAGTGAAGGTGGTTTCATATAGAAAAGGGAGATAGTACTTTAAAGCTAACAGAACAGCCAGGCACTCCTTCTTCATTACACTGTAGATGCATTCCGCCTTTGAAAGCATCTTACATAATAGGATACATGATGATCTACACCGCTTTTATCCAACTGGGCTAAGATGGCCTCAAAGGCTTAGTCTGAGGCATTAGTAAACAAGATAAATGGTTTATTATAATCTGGATGTCGTAGGATAGGGCATTGTTGAAGAAGTTGCTTCAGCGTCTTAAAAGCGGCCTTCTGTCCTGCACCACACTGAAAAGAAGTGTTCTTAGTCAAAAGGCGGCCAAGAGGCTCGCTGAGTTGGGAAAATTTAGGGATAACTGATGGAATATCTCAACATCCTCAGAAGCCTGAATTTCCCTTAAAC
Source organism: Massospora cicadina (assembly GCA_022478985.1). Classification (NCBI taxonomy): domain Eukaryota; kingdom Fungi; phylum Entomophthoromycota; class Entomophthoromycetes; order Entomophthorales; family Entomophthoraceae; genus Massospora; species Massospora cicadina. The sequence goes on along the minus strand of JAKSZP010009855.1, from coordinate 19,989 downwards.
TTTTAGAGGGAGGCATTTTTGAGATCGCTTCAACCTTAACTTGGATTGGTTGAATTATCTTTTGAGAAATGTAATGGCCAAGCAAATTCAGTTCCTTTTGAAAGAAAGTACACTTTGAGGGCTTCAACTTAATATTTGACTTACATAACCGTTGAAACACATCCATTTGGTGATCAAGATGTTCATTGAAGATTCTTTAGAATACTGTGTTGTCATTGAGGTAGACAATGACGCAACTTAGCTTCAAATCCTGCAAAATATGGTCCACCACACGCTGGAAAGTTGCAGGTGCGTTGCACAACCCTTGAGGTAATTAGGTTGTTTGGAAGAGACCCTCACTACAAATTAGAGCGCATTTCTCATGGTCCTCAGGGGAGAGATCCATTTACCAGTAGCCGCTAGCTAAGTCCATGGCGAAAAGATGTTGAAACCAGAGCGTTGGGCCAGGGCATCATCAATGCAAGGTATATGATAGCTATCCTTATTTGTGAGGTTATTTAAATTGCGGTAGTCCATGTAATCTGATGATATCCGTTTTTCTTTTAATTAGCAAGAGGGGGAAGACCAAGGGCTTTGTGAAGAAACTAGTAACCCCGCGTCTAGTAACTGCTGAAGCTCTGTCCAAATTTTCTGTTCCTACGCCTTTGATTTGCAATAAGTTTGAACCTAATAGGACGTACATCACCCAAAGCAAGGGAGTTGCACCATCCCTTCATGTGGCCGTAATCATTATCTGATTTGGAGAATATATCTTTAAAATCATCGAGGAGAGTATGAACATTTCCAGTTAATCTGGGGTCAGCTCATACGAGATATGGACTTTGGGTAAAGTACATACCAGGTTATCCGTTGACAGGCCCAAAGCCATCATAGAACCAATGGAGTGAATTTGTTCAATGTCCTCCAAAGGACTAACAAGCCTATGCCAAAATCCTGGTGTTTTTTACAACTATGTTATTAGAGGTGAGGTTTCCCAATATCCAAGTAATGGGCCTTTGGTAAGATGGGTCAAGAATGCCAGGCAATACCCGAGGCACCAAGCGACTAACGCTCTTAATACAAATGAGATGCAACAAGCAGTGGTGTGGGATTTGGAGCATGGTATTTGTGTCAACCACTAGTTGTTCACCAGGCTCATTAAGACCTCATCTGCAGCATAGAAAGGAACACCTTCCCTAGAATCTACTGAATCTGGCAATTTCTTTTTATTTCTCCCAGAAGTGGAATAATGCAAAGTTAAAGCTGAGAAGAGGTATTCGACCAGGCAAGGTTATTCATGCTTTCTGGGTTCTACATTGGATAAGACTAACGGGACTTGACCATCTAGTACTAAAAAAAAAAGACTAACGGGACTTCATAGTTGAGTAATGAGAGGAAACCTTGTTTCATGTTGATTATTCCCTTGTAAACAATTATAAATTGAGTGCGATAAGCATATCATATGCATTGTTGTCCAAAAGCCACAGCAGGGGCTGATAAAATAAGCTTCTAATTTAAATGGGAGAGGAAGAGTATGCCCAATAGCACGGGTATATTTGGGGCCTGCAGTTTTAAATTCAAGCGTTTACTCCAAGTCAGGCGATAGCTTTATTTCCTTGATAGGCTTAGTGGATATCACGTCAACTGGGGAGCCAGTGTCCAGGATGGCCAATATTCGGACTTATTGGAAGACCACTTCAACCTTAGTGATCATTCCTCCAAAGTTAGGTGACAAAGCAAGACCTCCTTGAGCCGGAAGGTGGAGGTTAGTTTTTAGCAGTCTCAGGGTATTTATCCAAGATGTATTTTATTGCATAAACCCAATGAAGAGGTTGAATCAAGCCAGCTAAGAATTGGTCGCCATTGCTGGCAGTATAAATAACTTTTATGCACCCTAGAATTTGACTGAGGTACTTTTCCTAAGGTATAGTGGACTCGTTTACTCCTCCACCATTCAAATGATCAGGAACCTCTACTTCCACAGGAGATCTTAATGTATATTAACTAATGTCATTATAACCCCCCTCAGATTCCTCCCCAAGGGTATTCTCACCAACTGGCAAGGACACGATGGAGGTAGGGGAGATGGCTACAAGGGATTGAATAGCCTTAGGAAGCGCCTTTATCATCTCAGCTGAAGAGGAAGATGCAACGAAAGTCGCTGACTCATAAACAGTACTAATATCTTTTTTGAGTCGTACTGAGGAAACAGGGTCCACTGGGGGATAGATACTAGTGTGCTCACCCACAACTGTTCTAAAGGCGAAATCTTTTCAATTGTTAGGGCTTAGGGTTCCACCTCAGCTCCATTTATTTTTGCACAGTAATGAAAATCAGCAACGTCTAAAAGAGCCCCCTTTAAGTCAAAGAAGTTTTTTAAGTAACATTTTACTGAAATGCTATGTCTGGTGAGAGAAGGTTGAGAGGCTAACCCAGTTAACATGGCTGCGATAGCATCATCCATGGTTAGCATGTTATCCATTGACAACCTTTGCGCAGAAAGGTTGAGCTCAGCAAAGGTAGTGGTCAGTTCGCCCACATACATGCTAAGGTGCATAAAGGCCTGTATATCCCTGTTAAAACTCTTCTTGGATCCAAATTCAGCTAAAAGAGCCTTTTTCACCTCTGCCCAGGTGTGCAAATTATCCATATAAGGAACTATCAATTTTTGTGCCAAGCGACTTAAGCAAGGAAGGATGTGTTGAACTTTTTGCTTATCAGTGGAATCATGCATAACAGATTTATACATACAAAAAGGAAGCAATACTCCCTTCCCCAGGGGTGTACTTGTCTTTTAGAGGGATTTTAAAGGAGCGCTCCTCCAGCTTTTAAGATGGGATAGGGCGAAGGCCAGTTGCTTTTCAAGAGTAGATATTCTTGATGTACAAGTGTCCCCTGTTGTGAGCACCATTTTGTAGGAATCCAGATTATTTGTGCTCACTGGTGCTTAAGCCACTGGATCCCACAAAATTAGTGATATAATTTAAACAAATAAACACTACTAAGAAAAGCTGGGTTTTATGAGTTTTTATTTGCAACGTGGGGCAAGAAAGTAAAAATTGATCCCTTTGATATCTGACTGAACCATATTTAAACTAGATTGAGGGTCGGAGGGAAAGCAATAGTAAATTCAGAACGGCTTGTTACCATCCAAATTAGATAACATGAGACTTTACACCTATTGAAGCTCAGAATACTTGCTTCGCTTAGGCTGACTGATAGATGGGGAAATAGGTTTAGACAGTATGTACCTGTGGTGTAACAATTTAATAATTTTTTCACCTTGGGAGACCTCCTCCACCCCTATAAAAGAGGGTGATCCAATATAAGGTGTTTTAAGGGAATCAGATGTGGCAGGGGGAGAACCTGCTGATGGACTCCCCAGGGTCCACTGCATGGTTGAAGTAATCTAGTTGCTTGATTTTGTGTTTTTACTACATAGTATTCATAATCGTGTTACCCCAATTAGCAGGGTTAAACCAAGAATCAACTAGGTTCAATTGGTAGAGAAAATCGTTATTATTATAATTAAACTCACTCATGGGTTATCACATACTTGCAAATGGCTATTTCCCCTTTTTGGCTGATTTTAAAATGTAAAGTTCTTCATTTACAGATGAGAGGGCAAATGTTTGACACTTGGTTAGGATTAACCTTGAGTGACCCAATTCTGCGTTTTACCAAGCTATTCCCCAAATCGTTCATAAATCTCACCCAGTTGTACCATGTATGAAAACTGATGGTTTTTTTCTTGTTTTTAAAACCAATAAAAATCTTCCCATGCTCAAATTTATTTATTTAAGTTCTTTTTTTGCTAAAACCCCATGATATTTGCAATGTGACCCCCAGCCTGCACATTGACTGGATTGTCCAAATCATATTAATAGCTTTGATCACCACTATAGTCACATGGTCCTATTGTGTCAAGGCTTTATGGATGTTTCCCTGGTCTCACAACTACTTATGCCCCATCCCACGGCCCTAAAGTTGTAAAAACCTGGGTTTTTATTGGGTTGCTTCTTACATTGGCTCACCAGCACTCCATTGTTACTTGTCTATTATCCTATAAAAGTCATGCATGTGGCAATACCTCTGGAATTCTGACTCACTTTTTTGGTGCTTTAGAATTCTGACTGGCAGGCCAGTCTAAACTTTATCTGCCGTCTCTCTGACACCTCCTTCATGGGGGCAAGAGGCCTCATGATTTCTTAGTTTATGAAAGGGGATAGTCTGACTTGAAAAAATGGTGCCCTATCTCCCTCACTGATAATTATACTAAGGTATAGTAAAATAATGGACTACTGCCTAAATAATAGTTGCCTCTGAGTTGATTTCACTTGAGAAATTTGGCCTTATCCTCAAGTTGTCTATATTTGACAACATTCACACCATTGTTAATGTCTACTAATCTCCAGCTAATGAGCGCTGGTAATCATATTTAACAAAAAGTTTATGATAAGGTCAACTGGGACTACCTCAGGGCCTTCCTTCACCTGTTCCACCTCCCCTCAGTTCATCAGCTGGAGTTGCTTACTGAATCTGCCACTATTGCAGTGCGTGGCCCAGGTTTTCTCACTGTTTTGGTTCTCCCTCAAAGGGGTCTTCATCAAGGATACCTTTTTGCCCACTTTTATGAAAATTAAGCCTCGGTTTGATTTTTCACAGTGTTATTCAAGCCTCTCTGGTGTTCAGTTGAAAGACCAAGCACTGGTTAGGATGCTTTCAGGACACTGACAACTGTGTGGTGGTGTGTTAATCAGATATGATGCACGTTCATTGGAGTCCACTATCTGAGGGGTACTCCAGGGACAGTAACGCTGCCCTCAACACATCAAAACTGAATCATTCTACTTAGAAGGTACTAAGCCCGCTGATCTCGAACGTTCCTCAATCAGAATGATCCAGCAGCACATTCTCTTAGTAGCTTACCCAGGCGGTCACTCACATTTCCCTCTTATGATCACTTTTGTGTCCAGACCCACTGCTGGTCTGGCGCGCCACCTGGGAGTATGTCTGGAGGTAAGTGGATACAACACTTCAGTATTGGAGCACCACATCTTAGACAATGTTATGAAGCACATCGCATCACTTCATGCTCATTAGATCATCCTGACAGGCATGGTAAGCTTGCCAACGCTATGCTCCTGTCAAAAGTATGGTTTGACGCCCATGCCATCATCTTTTACCCTACCTTCTTTGCTTTTCTGTACGCGCTGATACAAGAATGGCTTTGGCTAAGTCGCCCTCCTCAAGTTCAACTTGAGCTCCTCTTTTCCTACGCCAAAGTGATGGTATGATCCTGCTCAACTACGTGACCCATGCATCCATGATCCTTAACATATGGATTGTTTTGGTGACTAACCCTACACTTCTGGCCTGGCACTGGTCACATGTGGCATGATCCGACTTTTCCCTCACCCTTAGCCTCACAATTCCACTCATCCTAACTCTCTATTTACTAATATGACCTCTTACCCCTCTGCCATGGGCCTGCATGGGACCTCAGCCCACTTTAAACAGATCTCCTTAGTATGCACAGCTCATAATGGAAAATTTGCATCAGTAGCCACACTTCTCAGTGGGGTCGCCCAACTCCTTGTTTCAAACAAGAAGTCCTGTGGCAAGTCGTTCTTAACAATTTGGTACCCCGTTATCCCTCTATTATTGGCTGTGTGGACTATCTAGACATGTTGGACATCCCGTACTTCTTGGAAGCCCACAAGGACATCTTGAGGTACACACAAAACCCTATTTTACATCCCCAGGTCCATTCCCATATGTGGTGTTGCCTGAAGCAGGTATACTACACTGCGAAGTGGATTAACACTTCACTTAGTTGTGCATTATGTGTGGCCAGTATGGGACTTTAATCTACTGCTCAGAAGATTGCTTGACCTCACAAGCGATCTTGTATGTCTTTCTGCATCTTATATCAGGAGCAAGCACAGGCTTTTAGCCTGTCTAAGGACATCTTCACCTTTTCTTTAATTTCCCCATCCACCCTCCCCTCTGCACTTTAGTTGTGGCAATCGCTATGTGGATGATACACATGATTGTCTTTGAAGCCATTTCTGATTCTATTCCCTCCCTTTGGGAAGCTGTGCATCGCTTCCATTCACACCTTACATATCACTTCCAAGCCTATTTGTTTGTCATTTGTTATCCCATCACCACCAGTTGGTTTCGTCCTGGTTCCCTGTCTGAGTTTCTCACCTCTGACTCTTTCCTTCATACGTGCTCAGTATCGGCTCAATCCTCTTTTAACGTTCCCCCTCTTCTTTCCTTTGGTGTTGCTGGAAATAAGAAACAGCTTCGTCTCCTCTGGGGTGCCTCTCTTGTATCTTGGTGTTCAGTTATTTTTTGTTAAGTGTCTGGCCCATATTTTAGCCTTCTACAAATGAATTTTTAAATTTATAAATTTAATTTACAACTTAAATTACACAGGGCCAATAAGTAAGATTGTGGTGAATGAGAATAACGTGAAAGTAAACTTTGGGCACTAGTCAGAAAAGGTTATAATAAGGGAATTTTTTTGCAGGTGGAGCGCCGCAAGATTCTACTATGTGAGACTATCTTGATAGTTAATCTGGCGGCCAACCTGCTAATATTATTAATGATGATTGCGAACTTTTTCCATTGGAAGAAGATATTGAAAGTGGTGAAGCGTGGGGTATGCAGCGAGTGCCTATGGTTTTAGCCTTGACTCTGGGCGTTGGGAAACAACTCATCTGAAACATTCCAGCAACTCTTTCCCTTGAGAAGTCTGATTTGATTATTTGTGAAACTCTAATCCAACCTACAAGTGACACCACTGGTAATCCTAAGAAGTCTCAGTAAGCTTTTCGACCTGGGCTGCTCCATTGGTACAAGGCCGGTTTCCCTTACATCATGTCTTCGCCATTTGAAAAGTCATTTAGGAGCAACGCAGGGCTTTATACCTTACCATCATGAACCCTCAGTTCATGTCGACCCTAAAACTTACCAAAGTTTGATAAAATGCAAATGTGCACAATTTTATTAGTTCCATTGAGATTTATATGTTTGGGGCATCTGAAAATGCGAAATTGATGACAGTATTAAACTCGCTGGACTCTATATTCCAGGAGTTAGTTATGCCTAAATTATTGAGGATTGGTATTTATAACTCTTAACTCCCAGGACCTTCTAATTAAGGATTTTGTTGAGCTGAAAAAATGATTACCTGTAACAATGAGTTCCTTAACTTTTTTTTGAAAAAGATGAAACCATGAATATTTTTGGAACGCATCTATCTGAAGACACAGACACTATTAAGAGCTAACGTTACTAATGATAATGATACATAGATCAATATATGCCATGCCTGCGAGCCTTAGCAAGTTTTATTAAGTAATGATTCCTTATAAAATGAAGAAAACAAAAAATGGGTGGTTAGCTGAGAGGGTAAAACTGCTTCCACCCCTAGTGCAGGTTTTGAGTTTGAAACCTGTACTGGCTAGAAAAATTCTTGGTGGTATATTTGTCCCAAGGTTGACCCACCTCAAATACTTTTTAAATGAAGAAAACAATATCATCTATATGGTGAATTATCTCTGGTATTGTAGTATAACTTTTTGGGCATCCTGCTGGAATCCTGGCTTATAAATATGCTCTCGGTGTTTTGAGCACAGAATCAAACAATTTATAAAGAATAGGAGTATTAAGACTCTCAGCTGTATTGTATTGAAGGATTTAATATTACTTATAAATAAAAACTGGGAGACCTTAACAATAGTGAAAAGTTGGTTTTTATATGTTTTTATTAAGTGAGGTGGAAATAAGAAAAGCAACCCCATTAAGATCATGCTCCTTATAGATAAAGCAAATTGAGGCTTCAATGTAAGATAGGTGCATTATATGTATATGCTTTAATCCTAATTAGAAAATTTGGATTTTTAACCTATCAGAGCTCTCAAAACTCAACTTTTTTATACTTGATAACCAAAGTTGGGTTGATGCTAGATAAGATGAACCCGTGAGGCAATAATTTAATATACTTTTAGCCAATCACCTGGTGGGAAATTATTGGCACCTAGTGAGACGATCTATAAGGCTATAAAAGGTGGTGTTCACGGCATATGAGCTTAAATAAAATTATAATTGGGATGGGGAGGACCTTCAGAGCAACTCCCCTGATTTTTTTGCAGATTTGGCGTAGCCCTGCCCTTAACTACAGGGTTATTTGACTGAGGAGTGGTTTTGGAAGTATTATCCTAGGTCAAGGGATTCCACCAAGAATCAACCAGGGCCTTTAGGCTAATTTTATCCTTTATAAAAATTTGAAACACTACTATTTTTAATTGGGCATGTAATTGTCTGGCAAGCACCAAATTTGAGTTGGTGAGGGGGTGGACTCCCACATCACTTGAAATATTTGCACTCAAATCGTTCTTCTATCTTAAGAAAGAAGTAAATTTTATGACACACCCAACAAGAGTTATTAGGAGCCTTGCAAATTGTGGCGTCAAGCCCTTTCCACCAAAAAGTACTTAATTGCAATATGACCCACATTTGGAGAAGCCTAATGTTAGTAAGATCTCTTTGTATTTTTTGCAAAAAACTGGTGTTATGCCACGTTGTCCTAAGCTAAATTCTAAACCTTGGGTTCTTTCTGTGAGCCCTAAGGATGACGACAAATTGAGAAAAGATAGGTCAGAGTTGAGTTGAGACTTCCTACTTTTACCTTTCTAACAAAATTCCAGGTAAGAATAAATCGCCAAACTCTATTCATGAAATGAAAGGGCGACATGCCAGGCCACCCTTTTCAGTTTAAGTTTCAATAAAGGATAGTGTAGCAGTGACTACCCACTCGCTTGAAAATTTTAATGCCAAGTTGGCAGAAGAAAAAGTATCAAAGCCATATATTCAACAGTTGAATTATTTGAGCTTATTGCTTCTTCTAATGAGACCCTCAAGTGGACCAGGGTCCAAGTGGCGGTACCTATTGGCGCCTTGAAAGAATCTGACTCTCAGTTATGTGAAGAACTTCATTATTTTTTAGGTCAAGCGGAAAAGTGGACGTCTTGCAAAATGCTATTGATACTTATTTTGAGTGTACTTTCAAAGATATAAATGTATATAAGTTGAAAGTCTGAGCTATTGTAGACAGTAAAACATTTATTAATATCGTATCCACTTGTCTGATAAAAAAGGGGCTTGATTCAGACATAGATCATCAAAAATCTATGGTACCTCTGGTCCCCAGACCACAACTTCAGAAGGAGTCTATAGGGCAATACTATTTTGGTTTGGCTACTTAGTGTTTTCAGCTTAAGCTATTGTGTTCCACAATCAAATATTATGGCTTTATTAATTAAACCTCTTTTTTGAGAAAATATGGAGTATAAGCTGATTTTAAGTAGTATATACTAGAGTTACTGGGATAAACACTTCCGCTTATATTATATTTGGAAGGATGCAGGCCTAACAGCTCCAAATCAGGTGTTTGTTAATATTGTTATAAGGAAGGTATTTTTACAATTAATTGTCAGTGGCTACGTGGCTGTACCCAAAAGTTACTGACACAGATAAAAATTTATAAGGTATTACCATGTACTCTAATTGTACCTTGACCATTTTAGTGGATCACTAAGTATAATGGTAACAAAAAATACCTTAATCATTCCATCAGGCTTATATGAAGAAATAATTGCCCATTTGATTGATCAAATTTAAAACTAGTCACTGCGTCTGGATTCATTTTACCAAATTGTCAGGACTTTAACCTTTTAAGGTTAAGCCTTATCCTGGGGTAAACCTTAGCATTTTCCTTAAAAAAAGTTTTTTGGGTAATAGGCTAATCTTAATAGGTTTGATAAAACTTCACCAAAGGTTCTAGGACCTCACAGGATGATGTTTGTCATAATTGGAATTAAATCTTTCATATCTGAAATTATCATTTACTTTGTAGAAATTTTGTTATATATTCCTTTAATATGATTGATATCTCTCTTATTTTATTTAACCAATGAAAGCTGACCAGGGGACAGGCATTACTGAAAGGAAGAAACGAAAGAAAGAAATGACATGAAACCTGAACAGGGTTAACTCCATTGAAGAAAGTTTTTCCACCTCCAGATTGGGATCAAATTTTTCTGGTTACGTCATGGGTAAGTTTTCGTGTTATTAGACCTACTAAAAGCCAATAGATTCCTTTAGCTGGCACCCCAATCAATGTGCAAAGGTCAGGAATTGAACCTGCAACCTTTAGGCTGGTAGCTGTACACCCTACTGACTCGCCTTCCACCCCCTTTGATATCTCTCTTATTATACATCAGAATTAACTTTTGTTTATTTTTTTATCCTTGACCCTATAATAGTCTCCCCAAATATTTCAATAGAGACATCAATTACTGGCAACTTATAATTTTATATATATTTATTTAATTTACAATTTTTGAGAGCTGCAGATAAGCCTTTGTGAACCCTGAGGTGGCTATACCATGTCCACTGGGCCTCAACGTTATGCTATGAATCTAGAACATCTGTTGAGGATACCAAGTCTGGACACTTAATCTAATCTTATTTCCTTAATTGTATTTATTAAAAATTGAGACCAACCTCATTTGAACTAATATATTTATATGATATATGGTAATTGAATTGCTCTGAATCCCATCCTAATATACTTGAACCCCTCCACAATATCCAGCTTTGAGACTTACCTGCCACTTTTGGATTGTAATTCAAGACTATGAGAAAGATCATGGTAAATACAGGTGCTTTTAGCTAACCTCATCCTTATTCTGTTATTGTTAAGTGACACCAGATGGTCGCTTTTGTTCATATCTTACCAGTTGAAGAGACTTTAAAATATACAAGTTTAGAAATCAGGAGTAACGTGGGCTGAGGATAACTAGCATCAATTGTTATATTTGCTGATTTCTTGAGAGCTTCTTTCAGGGTTAACAAAAGGTGAAAAGGACAAAGAGCTGGTCTTTTTTGACAAGCAGTGTAATTTTTGTGGAAGATAACTATGATTTAGGGTGGTTTTCAATGTGTCACAAAAGATTGGTATGTGTAATTACAGATTTACCATTGTCCTGTTTGGCGGTCCTAGGTTAGAATAAAGTTTTAACCCAGAAATCAACTAACTTTTAAAGAAGTTGATGTTAGTTCCCTCTAAGAGTCCTTAGGCAGCCACAGTATAGGTTATTAAAAATAAGGATAGTTCAAATCAGTGGAAATAGAATATTGAAAACTCAACAATACTACCAAAAATAAACCTACCATTTCCCCTATATTGACAGTGCATTAGACCGCTTGACCAGCACACAATACCTTTCTAACATGGATTTTATATGTGGAAATTGGCAGATTAAGCTGAAAATGAGGAACAGGAGAAGTGCGCTTTGATCACCGCTCAGGGTCTATACCAACCCACTAGGATGCTGCATGGGCTGTGTAGAGCCCCTGAAACATTCCAGCACGCCATGGATAGCATATTGGGGATCTAAAAATATTTTTTGCTTTAGTGTTTCTAGATGATAAATGTTTTTTCCAGAAAGTTTACAGAGCATCAGCAGCACTTAATGGAAGCTTTCACCAACTGGTTTACCATTTTATTATCTACCTCATAAGTGTGATTTCTTCTGCAAACAGCTCAAGTATATGGGGTTTGTCATTGAAAAACAAAGCTTATGACCCCTTCCCGCTAAGGTTGAGGCTATCAAAAAAAATGTCATACCAAGTGGCAAGCGTAATATTCAAGTGTTTTTGGGCTTGATTTTCTGTTATCACAAGTTTAAAAAAAACTTTAGTTAGATAGGTGAGATGTTATTTCACCTTCTCAAGACCAGAGTTCCATTTTAATGGGCAGAAACATGTTAGATAGCCTTTGATCAGCTAAAGCTTTGCTTAACTCAACTGATGATACTGATGTTCCCAAGCTTTGATAAACCATTCACTATTCAGAAGGATGCATTACTCAAAAGCCATAGGGGCTGTGGTATCTCAACTTGATAATAGGGAGAAAACACCACATTGCTTAATGCAGTTTAACACTGAATATAAATTAACAGAGCTATAACATTACCATAAGTAGTGTCTAGCTATCATTTATGCTTGTAAAAATTAGAGATTTATTCACGGAGTACAATCTATTATGGTAACTGAACATGCTTCTTTACTCTTGTTGTAGAACGTGAAGGAGCTTGAATAATGGTTGGACCGCTGGGCCTTGATACTACAATAATATGGCTTCAAAATCAACACTGACATAGTGTCAAGCATCAAAACGTGGATGGACTCTCCCATTTGCCTCTTATAGCCTTGTTGGTTGATAATGATAATGAATATATAACAGAATAGTTACTCAGCAATATGGTAATGAGCCTAGCAAGATTCAACGCTTGAAGGAAAAAATCAGACAAAATCTTTTTGTGGAGAATGTAAAGAAGTATGAGGTTATTAATGAACAACCTTTTTGTTCATTGTGTTTACTGAGCAGATGGATATGATTAACACTGCTTATAAGGCAACATGAAACGGTACATACAAGAAAAAGCTTGAACAACTAAGATCAAGTTATCATCTGGATTCCATTTCATATAATATCTACATGACTCTCAGATGCTGCCACAAATTCCAAGAAGAAGTTCATTATCAGAAAGACACATCTTATTAATTGGTTAAACTCAAAAATATACTGATCACATTGTCCCTATGGACTTTAAGAGGCACTTGATCAATACCTTTGGAAAGTTTAAGTATATATACTTGTGGCCATTGATCACCTAACCATGTGGATGGAGGCTAAAGTAGTCAGGGACTTATGGGCCATGACTAAAGCTATTTTTCTCTATAAGATGTTAATTATTTATACTGATGCCCTAAGTTTCTGTTAATTTACAAAGGAACTAATTTAGCCTCTCAAATAATCAGTAAACTTAATAATTTAACGGAATAAGAGGTGTACTATCTATGCTTTACCACCTTGAGTCCAATGCCACAGTTAATCGGGTGAATGATACATTGGTTTGGATTTTATGTAATTTAGTTATAGGCAAAGCGTCCAAACGGAACCATTTTTTTTGCCTTCCGCCATATTATCTTAGAACAATGCATATCATTTGGTAATGGGTCACTCCCCATTTGCCTTACTTCATGGGAAGCAGCCCGTGCTGTTTCACAATTTTAATCATGTGTTGCAGAGAAACGATGAGTCCTAGTAGATACCTTGTTGTGCTCTCACAGGGCTTAATTCAGCTACAAAATTCTGCTTACTTTAACGCTCTTGCTCACAAAATAAAGGCTAGACCATGTGATAATGAAGGCCGCTAGACCTTACCTACTTTTGGCAGAGGGGGATTGATCTAGTATTATAATAACCATGAATTTGTACAGACAAAAACTAGTACATATCTGTAAAGGACCCTTTGATATCATAGAGAAGACATCTAAATTGCCTACACTCTTAAGGATCCTGATAAGGGCCATCATATCAATCAAGTGCATACTAAGTTCCTGAAGAAGCACTAACTTCGCTCCATCCCCCTGTCCCTAGTTCTTTATAACTCTTTCAACCCCCATATATCTTTGTTACCTAATGTTTAGTCAGGTGAGGTTTACTGTTGAAAGTGATTTCTAATCATCATCTAATAAAATATTTGCTTCATTATTTCTAAACTAATTTCTAGAAATAGGATTTTCTGGTATAGGGAGTTTTGAGCGTGCAGCTCCAAAATCCATAGGGCTTGCCAAATTTATATCAGATTAATTTGGTGCTTTTGCATCAGCGCCATAGATCTTAATATTTGGTGGATTGAAACCCATAAAGCTGCTAGTGCAAATTCTACTACCTCAATCTAATGATCTCATTGGCTATTGTCCTAAGTGTTCATAACCTCTCCAATTCATATATATCCCTAACCTTCTATATTATCCTCAACCACAGCATAAAATACTTGGTATGTGGAATCCTATTTTTAGTTACGGCCTTCCACCAGATTTTTTTTTTTTTTTACCTGGTCCACCAGATTCATGATTCCACCAGATTCATGATTGCTTGTAGATCATGAAGATAATGGAAATACTCTGAGGCTTAGTGATTTGCTCCCTTAGCCTAATTTTGAGAATTATCTTGATTATCTACCATTTTGTAGTGCTGCTTAATCTGCTAAAATGCGCTGATAAAAACGCTAGTGGAAGGAGCAGCCTTGTTGAGATTACATTGGTAAGGGGATCCTTTTTTCTACGTTGCTAGAAGGAATCTAGAAGGATATCAAAGCAAGCCATCAAAGCTTTGGCAAGACTACATATTACACTGTTGCTCTTCTCTATTTTTTTTGAAAATATACATCTTGCCAAAAGGTATTTTTTGCAAGTCGTTCTAAGGTCACTGTCTTCTAACAGTATCTTATAGTCTTGAGCATAGCATCCTAGCAAACTGAAATCAGTAATCTAAGTGCCTTTTTCCATATTAGTGACTTGGCTCCTAAAAAACTCCCTTTCTAGCCCTATTTCATCCAAATGTTCTGGTCAAAAATGATTAAAGAGGTGTCCAGAGAAGTGGCTTAGTTTTGGGCCCTCAAGAAGGACACTTAGGCTAACACCAAGTGTGACTTGGTCACTGAGAATAAACAAAATTGCCTCACACCACCCAAATTTCCTTATAAACCCTCAATTTGCTTAAAAAGTCTGAATGGTTTTTTTAATGTTCTGGATTGCAGACCAAACCTACGGATCACACATTTTTTTACCAAAAACCATATGATTAATAATATTAATATGATGGGTTCCGTTGTAACTAGTGATAGATAATTATTCTGCTGGAAAAATTTATTTTAGTTTATTAGTAAACTGTAAATTTTCTCTTGATACGGTGGAAAGGCAACCAAATTTTAATGATTCCAACTAAGACCTCATATGCCTTCCCCATACACTTTTGCAATAAGCCTATGATGCTGAATAGGGTGCCTTATCATATGGCTTGGTCATTGCAAATTTTCAAACTCCATTTTTCCCCTCTACTATATAAGCAACCACCATCCTAAGTATATTACCAGTTTATTCTTTAGTTTTCCTTCCTTCAACTTTAACAAAAATTATAAGTTTGTGTTTGAACCCTTTGTCATAAAAATCAGCACCACACCGCCTTGCTGATTACCACCAAAAATTATTTGGCAATGCATGCTATTATCCACAAAATGGAAATGGAGATCGTCAAGTGTATGTTTCATTCTTTGGATCTATCATCACACCCCACCCTCTTAAAGCTTGTGGACAAATACATCAACTATTTTGATTGCTGATCCATTGCACACGCTGTGGATACTGTCATCAACCTTATTTCCAACTTATCTGCTAATTTTGGCCATAATTGATACCGTTTTGGCCATGATATGTCTCTCATGTTTTAATAAACAATCTGCCCTATTTGTATACATTACCAAGCAGCCACAAACTTGAGGAGTTGTCTCCCTCCCTGCCTCTCCCACACTTGGTTGTTGCCTCACTAAGGCCTGCGGTTGCCCTACTGCAGCCTTCTGGATTGTTGTAGGGACCTTTGGTATGTTATTAAAACAGATTATTCCTCAATTTATCCTTAGAATATTTTTAAAAAAGTCGTTATTGCAGATTAGCTTTAACATCAGTACAATCGACTGAGAAATATCAAACCTTATCAAGTTGGACATTCATTTATAAAATAGCTAATACCCTGACATAATAACCGGACAACACCCTTGGTGCCCTTTACCCTTCTCTTTTTGTTGTCTGAGGCGTTCCCCTACCTAGTTGTCAATAATACCCATCTAAATTTAATTTGTATCTTAATTTCCTTACTATAAAAGCGTGTGTTCACCCTTGAATCCTACCAGGTCATCTCATCAGGGCTTTCCAGTTAACAAAAGGCCACTTCTCATTATGGCTCTTTCTTCTACAGCCTTTCACTTCAATTTCCACGCATGAGTATCAAGCTTATTTCACCTTTCCTTACACATTCTATTCTGGGACAAGAAAGTTCACTGTGCAGGCGCTTCTGGATAACTGTCAGTCGGCAGTTTTAGAAACCTTAAAATCGCACAAACAATAGATCTAGACTATTGAGATTCTGATATAATTAGAAATAAATCCCCAAATAGCTGCGGCAGACTGTCTAAAACAAATCAACAACGAATTATAAAGAAAAAGTAGTTGAGCGCTCTGAAATAAGGTTATTCTAATTCAGGAAGGATAGTTATTATATCACGTCCAAAAAAGGCAGTAAGGCGATGTCAACAACCAACTCATACTTTCTAGATCACCTTAGATTAAGGCGATAGTAAATTGAAGGTTAGTAGATTCTGCTAAGCCTCTTAGATATAGGGTGAACCAATGGGAATATGGTGGTAAAGAATATCTCAAGCAAAAGGATTGATAACAAATGACATTGATATATAAGTTAGATGAGGAGATTGGTGGAAAAGGTTGTTGGTATGAAGAAGAGAGTGGAGCATAATGAATCAGCTATTTATATTAAATTAAATTTCCCCATGATTTTTAATAAAGATGTGAATACAAAATTGAGGAGCTCACTTTTATTGCGAGCCATGCCTGCTTTGATGCAGCAAAAACCTCTCTTTTCAACCCAATTATCCTCAAACCTGCCAGCGCATCAAGTCTTTCACTTGTGTGCTGGCTCTCATTACTTTCGCTGAGCATCAACTTGCTTAATACGTTGAGGCGATGGACACTTCTAGCCTCATTAACAAAGAAAACCCCCAATTATACCTGCTTATGCCACATGTCGCTGATGCCCCAACCCCTATGTGTCCTCAATGGTCAATCAGCTAAGGTAGGCTCTGGACAAAAATTTCCTCAAAGCTTCCTCACCTTCTGATATGGCTTCCTAGGCTGAGAACTTAGGGGCTAATTTAGGAATTTTTTATTTCTTTAAATCCCTTTATTTGATCCATTTACAAATGAAGATGCATGGCAGCTCCACATTTTGGGTTGATTACCAATAGTGCTAAAAATATTAAATAAAATAAAGTAGTATGATTGTTAAGATATCTGCAAAAATTATTAAATTCCTTAAATTGACTTAAGGACTGACGTTCCCTATATTGTCCATCCATTGCTCATTGAGATTTTTTTATTTAAACAAGGTAAGCTGACCAGGGGATGTACATTACCAAACTAAAAACTAAACTAAAAATTAACATAACTAATTGTTTGAAACTAAACGCCAAATGAGTGATTGAATGAAACGCACCAAGCAAAAAACAACCAACCAGGTAGACAGTGGAGACAGCTTATCCCTCCATGGCATAAGGGGAGAGGGATTGGGGGGCTCATCTTCAGCATCAGCTATCTCTTTCCAGAGTAGGGTTTGTGCCATAGCAGACAGCAAGGGCGTTAGGGCATTGGCCATATTTGGTTTGATATCTATAATGATTGGTACTTCCAAGTGATTTCCAACCATAAAAATGGCAGTAAAAATCTGGCTATAGCTTTTTTTGCTTTAATGCGGGCGTCTGGTAGTTTAACAAACGTGGAAATATTAGTTTGGGTAATCGTAGATTTCAGATTCCATGCTACAATCACTACGTTCTGGATGGCATTGGTGACATTTTTGTGTAGTTGTTTTCCATTAATCTTACTTCTTGGAGTAAGAATATTAGGGGATAAATGGAGGTGTAATTCCTCCTGTGAGAGCTGCCACTGATTTGGCAGTGGCTTTGTGGAGGGGATGGTAATATGGTTGGTGGCTGCTTCCACTGCAAGCTGGTGGTCACTGTGGAATGGTTTGCATTTGGCTTTGGGACATATAAATGAAAGGGAACCCTGCATCCCATTTTGCACTACAGAACCGGTCAACTTTCAGTGATAGTTCTTCAACGATATTAACTAATTAGTTGATTTCATCTAAAAATTACCATGGGTTCTGGCATAATCAAATTGAGGAATCGTCATATGGTTGAGAATTGGTTGACTTGTTGATGGGTGCATGGGATCAAACTGGGGTCCAATACTGCACTTGGTTGTAAGAATCATGTGTGGCACTGGGCAAGTTGGAGGCTGATTGGTGGCTGCAGGTGTAGCTGCAGCAACAGGTTTTGGATGAGGGAAAAAGGATCATGCCCATGCCAGAATTGGTGTGAGGTGGGTAGCGGATTGGTGGCCGTCAGATGAACTATCAGTGCCATTAGATGCTTCTAGATATGGGCACTTGCATTTTGAGTGGTCTAACTTAAAACAGGATGGACAAAACGTCCGTCCACCCTTGACGTGGGCCCAGAACAGATGTTCAGGAGCAAAGGGGATAGTGGCATAAGGGGGAATTGATGGGGAAGTTTGTTCATTTTGTTGAAAGATTGTGGCATATGCCCAAGACCCAGCTAGGCATGTGGCCCCATTTGGGACCACAAATTGCAGGATGAGGTTGGAGCCATAGGCTGCCAAACCTTCCATCAGCTCCTGTGGAGCACCTCAGAGGGAAGGTGGGTAGGCAAACCAGCGAACTGAACCAAAGTGGTGTCCGCTGGGAGCCAGGTCTGAGTTGTTGAAAGAGGAGTATCCTGGAAGACCAGGGGCACTGTTGCCGCAGTGCCCCATCATCTTCACAGGTGAAGCCAAGATCAAAATAACCCTTATAGGGGCGGAAGTCAATAAAAGATGTGGGACGCATCACCACCTGAGCCATTTTGATAATGGCTTAGTCATTGAATATAAAGTTTCCCATATTTAACCCTAAGGCAAATCACTTGTTGCTCCATGGGAGCACCAGGGCAGTGGGGCACAGCTAAAGTTTGAGTAAGGTGGGCGTTAAGATCCATGGGAGGAATGAATTGTCCCTGGGATTTGGTGTGACTGCGCGAGCCGATCCAGGCACTTTTTCCTGTCAGACAGAAAATGGCAGGGGTGGTTTCGCCTTTTCCCCACACTGGGGCAACCATTGGGGAATCCATAGACATTGGAGCAAAGCTATGTTGATAATTAAGTTTTACTTTTATATGCTGTATATATTGCTCAGAGATTTACGCTGAGCATAAAGAGCTATTGCTCAGTGATATTGACACTGTGCAATCCTTACGGCGTATCACAACTATATCACCAAAATTATAACAATGGTGCTCACTACAGTAGCCCATTGATCCACCACAAAAAATTAAAACAAAAACTTCTCCTGTGCCAGCCATGTTGCATCATGCCTGCACTGACCTGAAAGCCTAATGGCACACTTTTCCAGCCAAATATGCAGAACTTAAAATTGTTTTGGACGCAGTGCTCAAGAAGCAGTATAATCTCCACCAGGAGCGTAATAACGTAATGAACCAGTTCAACAACATGCTCAATTAAATGTGAATCGAAGGGCGCCAATCAGGCAACTTTCTAATCATTTGGATGAGACTACTGAATGACAGAATTTCACGGAGCAAAAGTTGAAGAGCACCTCCCATCCTCAGCGCCCTTATTGGTAGTGGACAAACAACATGGGCTTACTTTGGAAAAATTGTATCATGATAAATATGAGGCTGGGTACCCAGTCAGAGCCTTTCGCCAAACTCGCAGGCAGTGAGAGCTATCCTGCCATGATGGCAGCCCCAGAAATGATTATGTCTCGGTGAACCAATTCTCCCAGGTGATGGCTGTACTGCCCACCAAAGGGAGCCACACTACCCCTGAAGCGGCGGACAAGCTGTGTGCCACTGGCCTTACCAAATCAGCACCTCAACAAGATACCATCTATTGGTATCAATCAGATCACTCAGTATGCTTCAAAGGCTCACAATTATGAGAGGGGAGGTGGAGGTTTGTATCAATAAGATGCCCCTTTTTGACCACAATGGGGATATCTGTTTTCTAGAAATTACTCAAATTTGTGGCAGAATGAGCTTCAGATTGGCGCAAGGCTAAATTGCTTATATCCGCCTTGGATGTTGGAAGTACTGAAAAAGTCACCTGCTATCTTCCCAGCTGTTCTGTTTCATATCAAGAAGTGAAAGATACTGTGCTGCGGTTGTTCAGAGGTATCGCAAAGATGTTGCATGGTAGGCTGAGTTCTTAATA
>JAKSZP010009854.1:0-45349 GCA_022478985.1 Massospora cicadina | reverse complement strand
GTCAATGGCATCACATCAGCCATAATGCCCAAATTGCCAACAGAGGAATTTGAACCCCTGTCAATGGCGCCCAATGTAAGTTCTATTGGCATATTGATCAAATTGGAACTGTCAGGCGTTCTGACTGATACCTCAGTCTTCATGCCTTTCCAGCCAATTGAGATTTGGACATTGGCCAGATTGCTACTCAAAATAGATCTGACCAATTTCAACTCTGACAATCTTGGCGCAGATTTCGCTAGATCCCCACAACAGTTCTGCTGAGGTGAGTGTGGGTACTGGGGGTGGGACCCAAAGTGGAAGAGCTGTTGCCCATCGCTCATATACTATGTGAGCGAAATCGCCCTTTTTAATGAGAGGTACCACCATCCTCTTCGGTGTCTTTTTACTTGGGAATGTGAAGATGGCCCGATCAAGAGCCAGGGGACGTTCCATAGGACTTACACCTGGTTGGCCATCCTCAAATAAATAAGTTTAACAAATCTACTCTATCAATAAATCAAAAACTACTAACCACTCAGTAAAATCAATTATTCTATTGAATTGACTGAATCATAAAAACTTACCTGAGACCAAAGAGGCTTTAAATCACCCTAAAACACCAACCAACGCTCAGCCAAAAGCGATTTATTGACTTATAAAACAACCTAAAAACTACCAAACCTTATAAAAAACTAGTAACCTATAAAATAAAACAAGTAATATTAAAATACTCAGCTGATTTAATTGAATTTAACTGAGGCAAGCTGACCAGGGGATGGATAATACTGATATGAACTATATGTAGTGGTATAGGGGGAGTTGAAGTATACCGAGATTTAGGCACCGCAAAGTAGACGAGCTACCCCTGTTGCCAGCTGGTACCGCCAGGTGTAGGGGGTTGGATGCCCTACTCCAAGGGGGCTTCCCCTATTATGGAGCAGGTGTGAAGTTAGAGTCAGTATACAGAAATTAGACTTGGAACCATGTCCTAACGAGTTTTTGTTGCTTTGGCCTCATGTATCTGTATAGCCAGGCTTGAAAGTGTTCCGGTAAGTTCAGGAGAAATCTGCTGATCGTCTCATGGATGGTCAGTATGGTTCCCTTGAAGGCATCCAGTGCTATGGTGTGGATTGTCCACAGTGTAATAGCGACTATCAAAAAGCAGAGTGTGGGTGGTATTGGGGATACAAGTTGGAGTGCGAGGAGGCTTCTGGAGATTGATAGCTCCTGGTCATTGTGGGTTCTTAACAGATGCGCAACATCCCACCATATGGCTCTAGATGGGGGGCACACTTCGAGGTGGTGGTGTACAGTGCTGTCCCCTCCACACACTGCACAAGTTGCATGAAGTTTATGGAGTGATCGGTGTCTTGTAAGTTCTTCTGAGGCAATGTCAGGTGTTAGCCTTTACCCTTGGCTGGAGGAGCGGATGATCTGTTAGCCTCCATATTGCCTTGTGTGTTGTGAGGTTGTAGGATTTATCTATACATCCAGGTAGTCGATTTTTGAAATGAAGGGGCCATGTTATGAGTGTCCCTCTGAGGGTGGTTGTTTGGTTTTCTTAGCGTGAAGCAAGATCTGGGCTTCCCCTTCCCTGACTAGTGCCTGTAATAGTGACGGTCCACTCTATATGCCAAATAGTACAGAGGAGGCGTTTGAAGTGAGGGGAGTTCCATGTGGGCCACTTAATTGGTGCGGTTTTCAAGGTATGTGAGCAGGCTGGACAGGTTGTGTGGGTTGGATAGTTTGAGCACATGTGCAAAGTTAGCTCTCACCGCTCTGGACCAGTGTTGTTGCAGGAGGTCTGGGGCTAGGACTTCCTCTATCCAGGTGCCCAATATGCGGTTGGCATGGTTTTCTAAGTCTATTAAGCCCATGCCTCCGCTGGATTGTGGGCCAAAGAGTGTTTCCACTCGTACAGGTTCCTTGGACCCTGACCACAGCCATCCCTGGATAAGTGCGCGGACTGAGGATATGAATGTAGGTGAGAAGGATATTGCAGGGGCGTGGAACCATAACATCAAGAGGAGGAGCGATTTGAAGACCGTTACTTGCTCCATTAGTCCTGGGGGATATTTCCTTAAGGGAGATGAGGCAGTTGGACATCCTCTGTAGTAGGTTGTTCTCTTATGTCTCATTAGCATAACCCTGTTTCCAGCCATATTCCAAGGTGGCGAACAGGGTTAATTGAGGGAGGTGATGTAAAGGGTAGGATGAGTGGGTTTTTACTTCATAGGTACTGTGGGTTTTGGGTGTTGTGGCCTAGTTGTTAGTCTACTTGCTAAGATGATTATCTCCATTTCATTCTTGTTGATCAACGCGTTGCTCAAAATGGAATACTTATCCAAGGGTGCGATCTAGCTGTTGGGCATCATTGTTGTTAACTATACCTGTCACGAATTCATCTGCAAAGGCTAATACCTTGACTGTTGGTTGGCCTTGTGCAGTTAAGCCCATGAGGCGTGAGTCAGTGACATAACACGGATTAATACTGAAGTTGTACAGCAGTGATCTGAAGGGGTACCCTTGTTTAATCCCACTGCATGGTGTGATCTTGTTGGTCAAGCCAGGGCCACATACAGCCATTGATGCACACTCTGTAAAGAGCATTGCCGAATTATAAATCTGGGTGGGAGTTTGAAGGCGCTTAGGCATTCCTTCAGGTATAGCCAACTAGCGCGGTCATATGCCCTCTCCTGGTCTAGGAATACCAGGGCTCCAGTTGCTTTATACTGGCATATGATGCCGACGGAGTGTATATTGTTCCAGATTGAAAGACCTGGTATAAACCCAAACTGATTGGGCGACAGGATTTTGGAGGCTATTGTGCCTAATCTGGTGGCTATAATTTGGTTAATAGTTTTGTATCAGTGTTAGAGAGTGCAGTTAGGCGCCAGTTTGCTAGGTCCAGTTTGTCACCCTTTTAAACAGGGTTATGACTTATGAGTCCTGGCCACCAGGTAGAAAGCTTGACTCCAGCAGGCACTGGATCATTGATGCTAAGAGGAGGGGGAGATTTGCTTGAAGTATTTTTTGTAGAATTCGCAAGGTATCCCACCAGGCCCTGGGAATTTCTTATGTGTGCACCGCAGACTGTGTCCCAGAGCTCCTCCTGTGTGATTGAATTAAGGTGGCTATAGTCTGGCAGCGTGTTTTGTATTCCATCAGTGTGTATAAAATTTTTAATCTTTGGGGGTTGGTTGGGATATCACAGTATAGTTCAGTGTGGTATTGGAGTAATTCCACCTTAACCTTTGCTGGGTCATTTACCATGGTGGCATCACCTTTGCAGACCTGTGTGCATGCAGGTTGATTGCCACAGGAGTGAACCTGGTGGAAGAAGTACGTCAAGCAGGTTTCGCCTCCTTTTATAAACTTACCTTTTCTCAAAACTATTATTCTGTGCTGATGTTCAAAGATGAGGGCGTTTGGGAGGACGGATATTTTTGACCATTTATGCCCCCAGTTAGGGCTGTAGCTAGACTTCAGGATGTTGAGCTTGAGGTGGTCCAGTTCCGTCAAGGTGCGCCTGATTGTGGCTGTGTTGGTGGTGTACTTACGCAAGGTGAGATGGCGAGTTTTATTTATTAATTTGACTTTGAATATGTTCAGGTTGCAATGGGGTCCAATATGAATGGAATTATGACTTTGGGATTTGTGGCCTTGTTTTCAACCCAGTCAGATTTTGGGCCTTTTTATATTTTCTGGGTGCAACATCCTCCGGTTCAACGCCTGTGCGGTAGTGTGTTTTGGTGAAAGCTGAACTGAAATGAGTCGGTGGTCAGAAAAGTTTTTATTTTTGGTCAAGAAGTTGGAGATGTTTGAGCGGTGAGTTTTTGGTGAGAGGATGAAGTCAATGCGACTCATTGAGATGAGCGTTCCTTTGCATATGTTAGGTGAGTCATGTGAGGGAGGAGTAATGACCCAGGGGAGAGTATTGTATAAGCTGAGGGATGCCTTCATTGCACAGAATTTGATGTTTACCAGGGGTATCCCCTGGGGTTAGACCATTGGTCCATGTCAGGGTTAGCCCAGCAGTTGAAGTCTCCCAGTAGAATGGTGTCTGGTGGGGGGCGAGTGTTGGGATGGTCTCAAGAAATTGTTTCCTCTCAACTGCAGTGCACAGTGCATAGATGCATGCTATCGAAATTGTGTCATCCTGGCATGCAATCATTGTTTCCAAAATGCAGCTGTGTAGATATGAAAACAAGTTAGTGATTTTTAGCTTTGTGTGATTATGGACAACCACACCACAGTGGGAAGTCCATACCAATTGAGATGGTGAGACCCTGGCTGACTAGGATCCCTCTTCACCCTGTAGACAATGATTTTCTTGAATGGCCAAGATATCTACAGTGGGTTTCTGCAGGAAGTCCAGATTTTTGGCTTGGGATGATTGAGCCCTGGTAACTGCGATGTTTAACATCCCTATTGACACTAAGGTGCCCGCGGCGCCTCAGGAGCAGTTGGGAGGGCCATCTGGCCCTATCCCATTGCACCATTTCTGGTACATGCTCCATGTAATTGGTCCTGTCCCACCTGTGCAGTTGTCCAATCCCTTACCCTTTGTCAATTTTGCGAGGGTCTTGCCATTGAAAGGGTTTGAGTTGGTCTCTTATGCTTGTGATTCGTGGTGGTCTGGTGCAGTGTGCTGGTTGCTTTCTGGGGTTGCAGGGTTCAAAGTTGTAGATGTGGGTCCCACATTTTCGCCAATAGTGGAGCTAAAATGTCCAGCTAAATTCACTTGATTGATACCACGTGGTGATTCAGTCAAATTGTTAAGAAAATTTCCATCTTAAGTATTCTGATCTGATTATTTGGATCAGTTAAATTCCTCTATGTCCTCCTGAATTTGGCTGAGGGTGATGGAGGCTGCAAGTGACGCAGCCATTGACACTTCCTTTAGCGAGCCTATTGTGCCATTTTGCGCACTTTGGGTGAAACTGGGTCTATGAGAATGTATTGCCCATCCTCTCCCCAGAGGAAGGTGTGGTTGGTGTTAATTATTTTGGCAAACTCTTTGCTAATCTCATCCATGGTGTTGTCACATAAGTTTAGGGCCATTATGCCCTCCTTCACAGGGCATGCGTGTACCTTGTTCCCCAATGCGCTGCAGTAAATGCAGATTAGCTGTGCGCTTTCCAATGTGATACAGTATACCTTTGACACGCCCCCATTCAGGGAGGTAAAACACTGCTGTGCATGGGATTTTTGTGAGGCCCTCAACCACCTTAGGGGAGTGGGTTAATCACGGCTAGTGCATTACCTATGCACAGGTGTAGAATCAGGTGAAACCGCTGTAGTTAAAATTGTTTGATCTCTTTTAGCTGGAAGTCCATCTCGGAGCTCTTCTTCAATTATCTTACAGAAAATATTGGTTGGGAGCGAGTCAAAGGAGATGAACAAAGTGTTTGCTTTGTTCCATCTGGTGCACGCAGTGCACACAATTTGTTTGCTCTCATGGAGGGCAATTTTAACGCAGACTTTTGCAGCGGCGTCTGCATCTTCTTTGGTTTTGATACCCATGTCAATCCAACCATGGTGGATTAAATGGGTGGTAATGTACACCACGTGGGGGAAAAGGGAGGCATGTGCCTCGCCCACTTTCTCTCATAGAGTTTGAGAATCAACCCTAGGAAGAGTCGGAGCCCATGCTCTACCTGTAATAGGAATTTGGTAATATTTGATTTCTAAGTAAAGGTTTTGTTTAGTGGTGAACTCCACAAACCCAGATGGTGTTTGAGTTTGTGGTTTCTTGGTGGCATTGGTTCCCGGTCCCCCCAGGGTATCTCTTGCCCTTTGGCGCACTGTTTTACACATTGCCTGAAATGTCTTTCGCCCAATTTAGTTTAATTTTGTTAATATTGCCATATCTCCTGTGTGATATCACATTTGCTGTTTGGATAAAATCTTAGTAACTAATGTGTTCATTATGGGAAATAAAACACACTTAGATGAGTTGATATATTATTACCATTATATTTTATAGTTTTTTCAATATTTTAAATAACTTTACCTTTAATCATTAGATTTCTTTGAAAATATAGCTTTTGAGCATTCCTAAGATTTATAGACTATGTTTGCCAAGTTTAGTGATTTTTGGTTTATTCATTCATGAGATAATGTATCTTCTACATACATAAATACATACATATTGTCATCAAGAAGGGTCCCCTGGTCCCCTTGCCTTGAATAAAACATACATACATACAAGAACTTTTCTTTCCTGCGCCGGTCACTTTTTTATTTAAATTTTAAAATTTGAATAAAGCAAGTCAATTAAAAGTTAATAAACTTTTATTTAAAAAAATATTTGATTTCAGAATGCAGCAGCCATTGGATGCAATGCCTGCATCCTCTCCAGCTGCTGCTCCTGCGTGAGGCAGTAGGCCAGCTCTGTCAAGCATTTATCGCTCAGCAGCAAAGCGCATGAGGGTTGGATCAGCCAGCCCTCTTAACATGATTGGGCGCTTTGTGCCTCCCAAGGACTTGGCGCTACACCTCGCTCGCACCCAACCCATTTGCCTAAATTACTTGGAGTTACCTCAGTCAGCTGATCAATTCTGCCTTTGGGTGGAGTACAGTCGCTTGTTTTCATACACTGATCACCAGATCTTGGAGCTGGAAATGGGCGCATTTGCATCATCTGGTTTTGTCAATTTTCGCCCTTTTAAGGGCTATTTTGATTTGGGTTTTTCTTGGAGGAAAATGAAGTGGCTACTGCCCAGATAAATTTGATTTAAAAAACGCCCCAATCTCAATTATTTGAACCCATGTGCCATCTGACATGACTATGGTCATGAAGTTCATGAGCCTTCCCTCTCATATTCCCCCCAACAGCTCTACAATGAGCTGCTTGCTGGTCTTCTCCAGTATGGGGGGATCCAAAATTTGATTTCATTGTCCCACAGGGTGCTAAGCACTGCATGGTACCTCGAGTGATCGCTACCATTGCTCCATATCATGTGGAGATCACTCAGTTGATTCCTCCCCGTGCCATAATTCTTGCAGCGCCTGACTCACCCTTTTTGGGCTCAAGTTGAAAATGGCCAGACAGTGTGCCCAATTTGCTTGGAATTGGACCACTCAAAGGCGAAATGCCCTCACTCATCTACCTGCACTGCTTCAGAAGTGGCTGAACTTTTCCCTAAACCTGAGATGGGGGCTGAGGGCGCAGTTTCACATCGGGGCTCATTCCTACCCCCAAAGCCTAAAAAATTAGAAAAGGTAAGTCTCAAAAAGAAACTCAAGATTGAATCTCAAATTTAAAATCTGAACTCAACTGAAAATATTCAATCAGGTTTGGTAAATCCAAGTAGTTAAAAAAATAGCATCAATTCCAAATTTTCTGTGGGTCACAATAGTACCAATCGTGATGCCCCTTGGCAACAAGTTGGGCGTAAACCAGCTCCAGTGACAGGTTTATTGCCTTGGGAGGGCCCTGCACTTCCTTTAACCCATGGTGGGTTTTGGAGGAAGCAAATGAGGAAAATCAACCTGTGGCATCAGAAAATTACCTTCCTGAATTTTTTGTCAAATATTTTGACGCTCCAACTCTTCGTCGTTTTAACCAAAAACCAAATAAACCTACCTATAGGAAAATCCATAATTTAGCAGTGGAGGCAGACGAACACCAGCAAAATGTCCCTGCACACGTGGCAATTCACTAAATTGCAGATGAGCTCAGTGAAGGTATCCCCCCACCTCACTTCCCTGCAGATTTTGGGAATGATTTAAATCATATCTCGAAGTTCATTGCATCAGTGCATCTAAAGCTATCATGGAAGTAGCAGTGGCTTCCAAATACAATCCCAAACAAAAATCAACGGTGAAGTCTAAAAAAATTAGCAAAATTGCCTACAGTACGTATTGATGCTGAAGAGAAATTGGCTAATTATATTGAAGCGCTTATGCATGCTGGTCTTATGCCTGATAACGATTATCTTGCCCACCTTGAACCTCATCCCCAGAATCATCCCACTCCTCCTCTCTGCTTTAGAGCGATTTAGTGTAGGGGTATTTAGAGATGAGTGTGTCCTCAGTCAGCAGCCACCCTTGGCTACGTCAAGGTAGGGTTGTAGCTACTTTGGCTTAGTTGGAGGATAGTTTTTTGCTTTAGCAAGCCTTTTTTCCCATTTATATATTAATTTATAAATGCCGGTATGAAGAATCCCCTGGTCCCCTGGTCCCCTTACCTTGAATAAAACATACATACATTACATACATACATACATAAGTGGAGTGGATAGCATAGCGGGGTGGTTCCTGCTCCACTCTTGGGTCAGGTTTTGATCAAAACATTTTCAAAAACCAGCACAGGCTAAAAAACTCAGAATGGTTATTTTCCTAAGGTCAACTGCCTCTTTTACATACATACATACAATGATTTTTATTTTTATTAAGATTATGGATTTTATATATCTTGTGACTTTAAAGTTTTGTTAAGTTCTCTCATTACTTTTAGTACTTTGTAACTCAGAAAAGCTTTAATTTCCCTTACCAAACACTTTAGTTACTATGATTTAATTCAAACAGCAATTTTGATAATCACACAGGAGAGATGGGCGATTTTAATAATAATAATAAATCTGATAAAACCTGGGTGAGCGTCGGATCAAAAGGTGCATAAAACGGTGCACCCAAGGGCAAGAAACGCCCTGGAGGGGGACCAGGAACCCAAGCTGCCAAGAAACCACAAACTCAGACACTGTCCAGGTTTATGGTATTTGCTACAAAACAGGACCAAAACATGGACATCCAACATAACTAACCCCTTTCAAAGGTGGAATACGGGCTTTGACTCTTCCTTGGGGATGAGTCCCTGACCCTGTGGGAGAAAACATGCGAGGCACAGCCCTCCCTTTTCCCCACGCAGTATTTGTCACCACCTACAACATGGTCATGGCTGGATCAATATTGGTTTCAAACAGCTGGAGAAGCAGATGCCGCAGCAAAAGTCTGCATCAAAATTGCCCTTCCCGAGGGCAAAAGAATAGTGTGCACTGCGTGAACCAGATGGAACAAAGCAAAAACTTTGTTCATCTCATTTGACTCACTCCCTATCAACCTTACCCATTAGGTAATTGAGAAGGAGCTCCGCAAAGGGCTCATAGCCTATGGGGAAATTGTGCAAATTGAACTACAACAATTTCGCCTGATGCCAACCCTGTGCACAGTCAAAGCTATCGCCATGATCAACCCACTCCCCAAAGTGGAAGATGACCTATCAAGATTCCCCCACGTAGCAGAGTTTCACTTCGCAGATGGGGGACAATCATCAACATTCCAAATTACACCGGAATGCGCACCACCCATATGCAACCACTGTGGTTCACTGGGACTCAAGGAACACGTATGCCCCGTGAAGGAGGGCTTAATGGAAGCAGATTAATGTGAGGAAGCTATGGACAAAACTAACAAAAACTTCGCTAGAATGACCGATGGCCACCACCCATTCAGCTGAGGTGAGGATGGGCTTTACTCCATCGTGGAACCAGTTACACATAAACAACGCAAAGCGGCACAAAAAGCCCACAAGAGGGCAGCAGCTGAGGCGGCAGTGCACGCAGAGTCATCCATCAACCCCAGAAAAATTCAAGAGGACATAGCAAATACACCAAACCAACCAATCAGAACAATATGCCCAGGTTGAAAATTTTCACAGCACTTGACTGAGTCACAAAGCGACATCAATCATGCGCAAATTGAGGAACAATTAAGCTGCAATATGGGAGAAAATGCGGCGCCCAATTCTTTGAATTTGAACCCCAAAAATCACAGAATCCAATCAGCACCCCGCAATGAACCATCATGGGAAACGTGTTGGGAAAGATAATGCAAATTCTAAAAACTGCATTTCCCCAGAATCATTGGGTCAGACTAAGGGAACCAACAATGACAGTGAAAGAGTTGGAGTACAGACGTGGAGCATGGCCAAAATGAGCCGCGGTGGGTTAGGGCCAGAGGGCCCTCCCAACCACTCCTGAGACGCTGCGGGCACCTCAGTGTCAATAGGGAACTACACATCGTGGGAGCCAGGGCTCAAACGTCCCAAGCCAAAAAGCTGGAATTCCTGCAAAAACCCCTTTTAGACTTTTGGCCATCCAAGAAACCCACCGATTTACGGGGGAAGAAGGATCCTGGTCAGCTAGGGTCTCACCATCACAATCAGTGTGGACGTCTCACTGTGGGGTGATCGTCCAAAATAACAAAAAATTAAAAATTACAAATATCTTGTCATACCTTCATGGCCGCATCCTGGTAGCAATGATCACATGCCAAGAGGAAACAATCTCGTCAGCATACATCTATGCACCGTGCACTGCAACTGAGAGAAACAATTCCTCAAAACTGTTCCAACAATCACCCTCCCACCAGATATCATCCTGTTGGGCGACTTCAACTGCGGGATAACCCCAACATGGACTGATGGCCTAACCCCAGGGGATACCCACTGGGGCACATCGAATTCCATGCAATGAAGGCATCCCTTGGCCTACAGGATGCCCTCCCCCCAGGTCACCACTCCTTCCCCACATGACATGGCCCAACATATGCAAGGGAGCGCTCATATCAATGAGACGTATCAATCACATACTTGTTCCACAATCCCACTGATCAAACATCTCCAACTTCGCAACAAAAAAATTAATTTTTCTAACCACTGACTCGTTTTAGTGCAGCTCTTGCCAACCTGAACCCATGCGCAGGCGTCACCCTGGAGGAAGCTACAGCCAGAAAACATAAAATTGCCCAAAATATCTGACTGGGTTGAACATGAGGCCACAAACCCAAAATTCACAGCCCCAATCACTTCAGATCCCATCGCAACCTGGGCAAATTTCAAAACTGAAATAAGCAACAAAAATTGACATCTCGCATCATATAAGTACACCACTGACACAGCCACAATCAGGCGTACCTTGGCGGAACTGGACCACCTCGAGCTCAACATCACAAGATCTGGTTATAGCTCCAACTGGGGATGAGAATGGGCGGAAATATCCGCCCACCTAAACACCCTCATCTTTGAGCACCAACACATATTTAAAGTATCAAACAAAGGTAAGTTCATAAAGGAAGGCGAAATATACTCGACATATTTCTTCTACCAATTCCACTCCCACAGCAACCAGCCCATGTGACACAGGCCTTAAAGGCCAATGATACCGTGGCAACTGACACTGAGGAGTTCAAGGTGGAAGTACACTGTTATTACATCGAACTAAACCACAATACACCAACTGACCCACAAAAAATCACATAATTCATAAATACCGCCAGAATATAAAGCACACCACTGGACTACTTTATACTAAATCTAATAACACTGGAGGAGCTTTGGGATACGATTCGCGGTGCACCACGTAGGAAATGCCCAGGGCCTGATGGGATACCTTACAATTTTACAAAAACTATTTTTTGCAAATTTCCCCCCTCCTCTTGGCACCTATGAACCAGTCTTTCTGGAAACACGCCTCCTACCTGGTGGCCATGAATCATATTCATAACCCTGTATAAGAAGGGTGACAAACTGGACCTGGCCAACTGGCGTCCAATCGTACTTTCTAATACTGATACAAAAATTCTAACAATAACTTTAGCAGTTAGATTAGGCGTAATAGCCTATTTCGTCCTGTCACCCAACCAGTTTGGGTTTATACCAGGGCGCTCTTTCTGTAACAACATACACCCTGTTGCAAACATATGTCAGTCCAAAGCAACTGAAGCCCTGATCTTCTTAGACCAGTAAAAGGCATATGTCCGCATTAGTTGGCCATACCTAAAGAAATGCCTACACTCTTTCAAACTCCCACCCATATTCATAAATTGGGCGATGCTCTTCACAGAATCTGCAACCATGGCTGTATGCGGCCTTGGATTCCTAACTAACAAGATCACACCACACAGAGGTCTCAAACAAGGGGACCCCCTCAGACCACTGCTGTATATGTTCAGTTTCAATACACTCCTCCGCGTAACTGACTCATGCCTCATGGGCATAACTGCACAAGGCCAGCCAACAGTCAAGATACTGGACTTTGCGGATGACTGTGTGGCAGTTATAGCTAATAACAATGATGCCCAACAGCTGGAACACACCCTAGAGAAATACTCCATGGTGAGCAACGCATCGCTCAACAAAAGGAAAACAGAAATCATTCTCTTAGGCAAGTACACTAACAACTGGGCTACAACACCTGAACCTCACACCCTCATACAAAGGAAAAACCCACTCATCTTACCCTTCACATCATCTCCCACCACCACTCCTGTCCGCCACCTTGGAATATGGCTGGAAACAGGGGGATATGTCAATGAGACAATTGAGAACAATCTTACACAGCGGGTATCCTACCACGTAGCCTCACTTAAGGGAAGATCCTCAGGACTAACGGGGCGAGTAACAGTTGCAAACTCACTCATCCTCCCAATACTATGGTTCTCTGCCCACACGATCGCCTTCTCACCCACCTTCATAAATTCAATCAGCGCGCTCATCCAGGGATGACTGTGGCCTGGATCCCATCCTCCCATACGGATGGAAACACTCTTTGGCCCACGCTCCAGCGAAGGCATGGGACTAATAGTTTTTGAGAGCCACGCCAACCGCATCCTGGGCACCTGGACAAAGGAAGTCTTTGCCCCAGACCTCCCGCAGCAACACTGGTCCAGGGCAGCGAGG
The DNA here is from genome assembly GCA_022478985.1 of Massospora cicadina. Lineage (NCBI taxonomy): Eukaryota > Fungi > Entomophthoromycota > Entomophthoromycetes > Entomophthorales > Entomophthoraceae > Massospora > Massospora cicadina. The sequence goes on along the minus strand of JAKSZP010009854.1, from coordinate 32,682 downwards.
ACTAACTTCGCGCAGGCGCTCAAATTAACCAACCCACATAGCCCACCCAGACTACTATCATACCTTGCTAAACGCCCTACCACAACAGGCCCGCATGGAACCCCCCTCACTTCAAATACATCCTCTGAGCTATCCACCACATGGGATGGACCGTAGAGAACACTGGCACTGTACAGGGAAGTGGACGACCCAGCCCCCACTTCAAATTAAAAAACCAGAAGACCATCCCCAGAGAGACATGCTTGCTATGACCCCAACCATTGCTAGAATCGAATACCTAGATGCTGGACATTCCCTATGAATTACCTACACAGAAGGCACTGTGGAGAATGACGCACCACCCACTCCTACAGCTGAGGGCAAGAGCCAACGCCTGGCGCTGCCTGAGAAGGACCTATAGGATGGCGGACCACTTAATTCCCTCCACGCAACCTGCGCAGTTTGTGGAGGGAAGGCTCCCTACACCACCGCCTAGAAACATGCCCCCCAGTCAAAGCCATATGGCGGGAAGTCATGCGCCTGCTTAAGCTCCAAAATGAGCAGGAATTATCTATCTCAAAGAGCCTCCTCGCGCTCCAGATCAAACTACCAATCCCATCTACCCTCTGCTCCCTAATGATACCCATTGCAATGTGGAAAATCCACACCATTGCCTTTGATGCATTCAAGGGCACGGTCCCAACCATCCATGGGGCTATCAACAGGTTCCACGTCTACTTATTGGAGCACTTCCAAGCCTGGCTCTATGGATATATGAGGCCAAGGCAACAGGCGCTCATAGAATCGTGGTTCCCAAATTGGTTCCTCCACACAGACCCCTTCCTTCACACCTGCTCCATAGCGGGGAAACCCCCTTGGAGTAGCGCATCAACCCCATACCTGGCAGTCCCGCTGGCAACAGGGTTTACCTGAGTACCCCGGGGTGCCCAATTTTATCTATCTTCGCTTCCTCCTCTTTTTCCACACATACTCGGTAATGCCCATCCCATTGTTGGCTTGCCTCAGTTAAATAAATACTTTGTAACTCAGAAAATGGTCCTAACCTTCTTACTAGAAGCTAAATTTTTTGAGTATAACAGCTCCAAGCTACATATTTATGAGCCCAGCTCAACAGGTATCCCAAAGACAAGAATGACTAAGTAGACTAGGTTTATGTAGTTTGTCCTTTTGAGCACAATGAAGGAATATCTCAACTCTACTAGTTGTTAATTCTGGTTTTTATGAGCACTCTATATAAATTCTTATTTAAATAACCCTAGGTTAACTTATAAAACTAGCTAAGTATAGATTCTGTAAACTATCAGCTGCTTTATTAATGAATGTGGTGTTATTATAGGTATACTCACAACAATAAGTTTTTAAGATAACAATACTTTTGATTTGATCCTAATCTTTATGATTATGGGTGAATGTCTGTCATCATAATATGTCTGTCCTACACTGGCATTGATATACTTACTTCTGATAAATTTTATGGAAGTCCTTGTCAGGTAGCTTAAGATTATAAGGCTATTATATCCTAAAAATAAATCCTTTATTGACCTTAAACCAAAATTGGACTTAGTACTTATCCTTTATTTTCCTTGATGTTTTCTTGATTCAGCTATACTTAGATTATTATAATATGATATGTCAATCAGGAAGGATTAATAATTAAATTGCCTTTTCAATTTAAGGTCTCTTTGAATAGACATTTCTGAAGGAGAGGACACCCCATTGGTAGAATATTGACCCTCTACCACTGCCTCCCCAAGTTCAATCCCAGAAGATGAACTTTGGGTAGGAGACAATTATGACTGTTTTAGTTTTGTGCACCAATGCCCTGAACTGAGATAGCAAACAGCAAAGGCGGTCCATGGAGTTTCTGGCATATCATACACTGTGCATGAAGGTTTTCCAGGTTTTATCCTCCTTTCCCATTTTCTTAACTTCCCTTCATTGGTTCATTATTGTCCCCAGGCTGTCCCACCTCAAATAAAAATTTAAAAAAAATTAATAAAAAGATTTAAAAAGTGAATAGACATTTATTGTTATATTTTGGTCATAGCTGACTAACTTCCTGTTTTAGTTTTTCTACAAATTGATTCTATTAATGACTTTTTTCTATTTCCTTCACAAAATTTCGATTAAGTTCATATAAGATATCTTTGCTTTTATTCATGATAAATTTCTACTGATTGGAAAAAATTAAAATCTAGACTTGAATTTTTAACAGGTACAAATTTGTATTATTATTTGAACTATATTTGTTTTTTAGACTTTGTCTAACTTGTCCATACATTTTTCACAGCCTTAATTGGTCTTATTTTGGTTAAAAAGTTAAGCTTAAAGTGGTAATTTTACTCCCAATAAATATGTTTTTTAGCTAATCCATTTTTCATATTGTGTGTTCTTTACCTCTTTATATTAAGGCAGATAATTGATATTAGGATCCATGTAGTATTGTGTTTCATGATTTACTACAGAAGTAATATCTTTTTATAATTATATAAAGATGAGATATTCTTGTTAAGCTTTTTCTTCAGTGCTAGTTTAACTTAGTTATTATGTTTTAAACTTCCTTATTCCCTGTAATTTTTTGTAACTGTAAAGATAGTTTTGCACTGAGTATCAATTGTCATAACTCTTTTAACTGCTTGTATATAAACTAAAAAGGATGATAGAAAATATAGTGTCTTGATAAGATAAGTGTTATTTTTAACATAGAATAATGAACTAATTGATTAGAAATAAGATTATGTAAAAATATTGAGAAAATATAGCAATGTTATATAGATTATCAACGTTTTGATCACTAATTTGATCAAATTCATAATTTAGAAAAAGTTTTACTTTTGGCCATCTTTCGCCCATAACAAACTTATTCATGTTGACTAGATTGACGCCTGCTGCCCCTGCATGGGGCAGTGGTGCGCCGCCTCCTGTCGTTTATTGTCCCCCACTAAAACTCCCCCAGGCTGGCCCAGCTAGCCCCCCAAACTTCCATTCACTACGTCCCACCTCAGGACCTATCACACCACCTTGCACACTCCCAGGTGATGCTCAGAAGCCCCTGGTGCTCCCTTGGAGCAACCAGCATTTAGGCCTTAGGGTCAAATATGGGAACCTTTTCTCTATGAGCACGCCCATCATTAAGATGGCCATGGCGGTTTACAAACCTGCTAGATTAATAGATTTCCACCTCTCCAGGGGGATCTTAATCTTGGCTTCTCTTATAAAGCCCACGCCATGGCGGCAGCACAGTTGCCTTTTATATAAAAATTCCCCTATCAAAACCATAAGAACTCACTTGCCAGATGAGGCTATACTAGTGGTCCAGTTTGCCAGCTTGCTCTCCCACCTCTCCACAAACGGCTTCTTATGAGCTCTCAGAGGGCTTGGCCGCCTAAGGCGCTAATCTTATGCTCAATTTGTGGTCCAAATGGCACTGATTATCTTTCTGAGCTTTGCACGTTTGGTACACTATGGCCATTCTTTTAGGACACCCACCTCACGATACCTCCCTGTGCTAAAAATCTGATCATCCCTGATCATCCCTTCTGGGCGCACGTCAAAAAATGGTCACACCATTTGTCTCTTGTGCTTTAAACTTGACCATTTAAAGTGCAAGCGTCCACCAGTTATAGCAGAAGCTACTTCCATCACTCTCCCTCTGGCTTAAGCCCAACTAATGTTTCTAATAACTTTTTTGAATTTGGATTGATTCTCCCTCCCCATCATTGACCGCCGCAGGTGCTGCTCCCACTGCTCTTCCCAACTAAGGTTCGACCACCTGAACCATTCCTAAGCAGAAGGCTGCTCAGGCACCAGCAGATTTGACATGGTCCACTGTGCATGGCAAATCAACTTCTGTCACCCCACCAACTCCTGTCACTAGCCCAGATCTGGCCATGTCAAATTCATTTTGACGCCCTTGAATGTATCAATCCTGAAGACATTGTTTATGGAATTAAACCTGGATTTGACTGGCTAGAATTTTTCACCTAACCCCCTGATTCAACTCCCAGCCACCACTTTCACCCATGTGCCAGATTCCTCATTTACAAAAGTATTCATCAAAAGGCTGTCAATGCATCCGCTGCCCCACCAACCCCCTCCTCCACTAAGCCCTCCATATAGTGATTGAGCCACTTTGTGAGGGTTTCCCCATCCCAAAATTCCCAAGTGATTTCATTGAAGATGCGAAGTTTGATATTAAGGCTCACATTTGCAGTTGACCACACATGCATCAACATGGCGAGATCTTCACTTTAAGACCCCAACTACCTTAAACCTGCCAACGAATTAATTCGTTCTCTTGTGTGTCTGACCTTATTACCTTTGCTATATTTCAACTTACCAGTATATGAAGCAATGCACACTCTGTCTTATTGATGAGGAGAGCCCCCACCCCTTCCTCTTCTGACGCATGCTGCTGACGCTCCCACCCCCCTTTTGTCCGCCTTTGCCTGCCACCTGAAGATAGCTCTGGATAAAAATCCCACTGTCCCCTATTTCCCTTCTAGAATAGATTCTTACGCTAACTCCATGGCACCATACTAGAAATTTTAAATTTTATTCGATAATCCCTTTATTTAGCACAGTTTAAATAAGATGCATGGAGGACCCCCTAACTTGGGTTGGGCACCACTAGTGCTAAAAACATACATAAGTATATCAAGGAGCAATTTCTTTAGAGAAACAGTTATATAATTATATTTTAAATAAACCTATAGTTGTATTAAATATAAAAAGAGGTAGATAAACAAAATAAGAATCATATAAAAGATATGATGAGGCTTAGATATACTATATCTTCAAACATTATCGTCTATGTTACATTATATACACCCCAAAAAATTAAGGGTTATTGGCTAGCTATATATTTATTAGTCTTTAACCTTAAGATTACTTCTTTGTAATATGGCGGTCCATTAGGAATTTAGACCCCTTGTAAAAAATATTTCTATCAATAGAACTGTTATAGTTTTTAAAAATTAAGAAGCCTTCTTTTTTAAGATTATTTTATATATGTACTAATAGTAATCAAGGATATATTAGTTTAATAGATAAGTAAATTATGATTATGGAAATTAGCAAAAGCTTGTGGCTTTTAAGAGTATGGTACTAAAAATCTCAAGTTTTATTATATTGGAGATAAATGAGTTTTTGTACTAGTATAATTTTGCACAAAAAAGGTCAGCTCTTAAGCCACCACCAATGTGCTGAAGCACTAAACTCATAAGAATTCCAAGTTTTCACATGTTTATTTGATCTCACCAGATACTGGTTTAAATAATAAATTGAACATCAAAACAATAAGCTTATTCTCTATTCATCTACTACCCCCAACTAGTTCTTACCCAGGGATTAAAGGCTTAGCTTGCTCTTGAGAAGCCTATGGCTTTTTTATCTCTCATTCTAAAGTTCTTATAATATTTTTTTAATTTCACCAGTCCTCAAATGTCATCTTTGGTTTGTTGGTTCCATGAGCCCCTGGTAGGCGATGGCCACCTGTGCCTAACAGAAGACCCCTGCTCAACACAAATACTTTTTAGTAGAGTGTGCTCCCTGGATCCCTACCTACTTATTGTATATCAATCCTTTTTTTATATCCATCATTTTTCATGCACTCCATGATGCACCTCTATGTAAATTAGGCCATTATTCATGATTCCATTCATAAAAAGCCAGATGCCCAAAAGATTTAAGTTAAGAATCTTTAGCTCTCAAAACTGATTGAGGTCTGAAAGTAATTATCTTAGATATCTAATCTAAACTTTATGGTTTCTAGATTACCTAAACTTTGAAAAACTTAGATTAATGGTTTTAAAGGCTTAACTTTTAGGGTCACGAATTTTGAGAGTTATATTTTTTTATTCTGCACATTTTTTTTAAGTTTTATTTTTTAGTACTAGGCATTCCCAACCCATGGCTGGAATTCACCCAACTTTCTAAAGTTGTCAATTTAAATAGCTGTAGAATTTAACAGAAGTATGCATGAGTCTTGTTTCAGATCTAAAACATCATTACCACAATATATAGAAAAATGCCATGACATAAAGATTTAAAAATGATTAAAATATAGTAATAATTTTAAACAATAAAATTGCCAACTAAAAAATATAGAATAAAAGTTGAAAAAACATATAGCTGAAATAATTTATCTCTCTAATAAAAGATCTATAAAGATATAAAAGTATTATGCTCTTTTGAAAAAAAACTAGCATTGATATCTTACTTTTTATACCATTAAAAAAGCTATTTATTTTATACAATCTAATTTCCCCAGAGTTGCTTGGGTTTATAAATCACCAGGATTCTATTTATAGAGCTATAACTTTATATTGTAGATGGCCATCAATAGAGTTGTAAAGTAATTTTAAATTTTTTGAACTAAGTAAATAATTACTAAACTGCTTAGCCAAAGCCATTATACATATTAAATTATTAGCACTAGTCTATGATAAAATCTTTATAAATCATATAGTTAATTAATGTTCATTTTGATATTGTAAAAACCGTGGGGGTTTTACTATGCACAGGTTCACTTAAAATCTGACTCTGAAATAAATATGAACTTTTCTGTTTTTGTTAAGACAAAACGCCTTGTCAAGTTTTAAATGTTGAGTAAATTTTGGGCCTACTCTGCTGAGAAAAGGATAAGAAAGAAACTTTGGCCTCACTATGGCAATAGGTAAAGACACAAGTGACTTTGGCCTCACTCTGGCAGTTGACACTTAGAAAGGAAATGACTTCTCTAAACCTTCATCCTGAAGTAAACAATAACATTTGATAATAATACAGTATTCTCAGTTTTAAGGTGTTTATTATGAAATTAAGAAAATTTATAGGCGATGGTAATGGAGGACATGTGTTGGGGTAATCATGAAACCACGATGATCTTGGAAACCTAGCTGAGAAAAGGGATATTGGTTTGATATTGGGAAAGACTTCAGCTGATTTTCATGATGAATAGCATATTTAAAATGCCATTCAAATCAGCCAACATGTCAGCTACTAAACCTAATGATTTTTCCATGAGTAATTGCTCATTTTGAGCCAGCTTCATCAAATCCACGTTATCAGCAACAATCCCCAACAAATAGTATTTGTAACAATAATCTAATATGATCCTCTTTAGATTATTATTAACCATTTGATCGGTTATTGTTGAATAGATGACATAATTAAATTATCATATCAAACTTAATTAATAATCTATATTAAATATAATGAACCAGTAACCTTATAATTTGAAATTTAAAGTCATCCCAAGATGGCTTATGTGGTCATAATAAAATTCCCACAAATCCCCACGCTTGACCAAATTCTTCAGTCAAAATGTCCTTTTTCACTAATTCCCAGTATGAGCAAAACTTGGCTAGTTTTGTCCAAAATGTATGCCAACTTTTTCTAATTGATTTCATGAACTTCCCAGAGAGTATCCTTTCCAGCCTCACTAGAACCAGCACTCTGAGTCAAATGATTCAGTAAATCCTACCTTGGTCTTTCCAACAATTGTATCTATACCTGAGGAAAGAGGTTGGCTGTCTTCTTAATTAATTCACACGTGTTAATTCCTCTTTCCACTATTATTGAACTCGACTTCAAGTCATTACTGGATTCTTCTCATCTGTTTTAAATTTGGCATTTACAATTAAGACAAATAAAGCAATTCTCCCCAATTTGGACCAGTAATTACTCTTTAAATCATATCTACTCCCATAGTTTCTTTTCTGAAGTGAACAGTTTTAAAAAGCAAAATTATATTGAGTGAATTGACAATCAGTAATGATGAGCATGTTTAGCTTCCATATCAAAAACTTTGGGGTGATTAACTGAAGCCCTTGGAATTTCCTTCAACCCTCATGATCTTGATCACATCCTTGATTGAGATACTGCGGCATACTTGCTCTGTTTCACAGGACAAGTAATTTGCATATGGGTTACCAAAATCCCCAAATCACCAAATTCCACCAGATCTTTTTCTGCTTCCAGGAGGCATGCAGTCGCCACAAGATGCAGTTCATTGCCCGCATGACTATTTCAAAGTTGGGACTATTTGGCGGTATTTTCCCCTCATGGCAATAATTGGGGGTATGGTTGACAACCACTCGCACATCTTCCTGTTCAGTGTTCTCCCACATGGCTAGTTTACTCAAAAGCTTGTCATCAAGCACTCTGGACACAGCTCATGGCGCCTATGCCATATAGGGATTACATGGACTTGTTTGCCAATTGCATTTTCCTACATGGTTGTTTCCCCCATGATTCAGGGTTTTTCATCTTGCAAATTTGGATGTTTTAATCATGCTCCCAATTACCATATATTTTTAGAATTCTAAGGTTCAAAAAATATAATTTTGTGTAGCTCTAACTCTTGCCAGTGTCTGATCCCAGATTGGCTTTAGTGGCCTCTTCTCCAATATTGTCATTCAACCTCCCTCCCCCAGAGGCGTCAAAGGAGGACTCACACCTCACAACCCAAGGCTAATGATTAAAATAAAAAAATAAAAATAAAAACTAATAATATTGCTTTTTTTCCACAAGTTATAACTTTTATTTAACTGAGGCAAGCTGACCAGGAGATGGACAATAATGAGCTCAGAGGAGCTAAACTTATAATAAACTATAATATAATAAACGGAAAGAGACAAACGTATCACTCAAACTGAAATGAAAACAAAAAAAAACTAAAATGATCAAACCAGGTTAGAGTTGGTAAACTGCTATGCATCCATGGTGGAAGGTGAGTGGTAATTAGAGGCTCATCTTCCTCCTCTGTGTCAGACAGTGTACAGCAAAGAGCTGAGGGCACAAGCATGGGTGCATCAAAAATGGGATCAAATAGCAGAGTGGGGCTTGCAGCTCAAGTTTTGATATGAGGAGAGTGATGATATATTCAGAGAGGGCTTTCTCAGCCTTGAGGCGAACTTTGGGAAGGGTGATGAAGGTGATGTTGTGGCTGGTATTGTGGGGCTTAGTCCAAATTTTGTGACTGTCACAACTTTTATTATCGCTTTGTTGGCAAATTGGTGGAATTAAAGGAATGCTTTTTTATGAACTTGTTACATGGGGGAAGGATAGTGATGGGAAGCCCATTGGCCAATACTGAGACTAATTTTGAAATGTCTTTTGGATGGGGCAACAATCAGTGGAGCCAACAGCCTCTTTGGTGAGTTAATAGTCACTTCAGAACTCATCATCATTGGGGCATAGAGCATAGTGCTGAGTTAAAACCTGAGCTGCATATTCTTCATTCAGGTACATTTTAAGGCTTGGGGCCTCAACAGAGTTGGGGATGGTATTTCCCAAATTATCAACTTCCTCCAAATAATCACAGGTATTTTAGTTGAAGACAATAGGTTATTTGCATACGGGCAGGTTAGGTGGGTTTTTTTGAATTTACTGGGGTATATTCTGGCTTTTGATTGGTTGGAGTGGGAGTGAGGGTTTGACATGTAGGTTACTTATTGACTGAATCAGTGGCAGTTGCATTTTCCACTTTGGGTGAAGGGGGAGGAAGGATTTTTCCCATTTGATAAAAATGGGATTGGCAATGGGAGCATCATTAAGGAGTCAAGCATGTAGGCTCCAGCTTGGGCTATGAAGGGACAGCGCCGCTTTGAGTGGTCCAGGTTGAAACAAATGGGGCATATTGTGCGCCCTTTATCTACTCTGGTCCATAAAGGGTGGTTGGAGGCAGAAGGGACAATGGTGTGAGGGGGAATTAAAATGGCAATTTTGGTTGAGATTGGGCATATAGTTGCAAAGGCGTGAGGGCCCACAAGTTGGTTGGCTCCAATGGGAACCACAAATTGTATAATGGTGTTGGCGCCATATGCCATATGTCGCAATTCTGATATGTCTGGAAGATAAACGTGCAACAGCAGGGCGGAATCCACCAAACATAGTATCAGTTACAATTCTTTGAGTGCCTCAAGATGATGTGATATTAGTATATAATGGGTCTTATTGGTATAATGGGTTTATTGGATTGCGTCTATATATGGCGATAAGGCAATAAGGTGATGTTGATATTTGCCAAATATGAAGTAAATCGCCTACAATTAGGGTGATATAGGATTAGAGAATAACAAAGCCAAATTTGAGGAGAATCGGTGGAATAAAATAGCCCAATCCATGAGAAGAAGTATCGCCTGAAGCCGCTGTATATAAGTGAGATGGGCGATTGAGTAAAGAGAGTTTGTTTTTAGCATAAGAGAGATGAGACAGCGAAAAGTAGCTGTATTTATAAAAGTAAATAAAGAATCAATTGGGGCAATTGCTTCTATTTTAAGTATATTTTCAAGTGTGTCCCAAGGACCAACAATCGCCACAGCATCCATTCGTTGCTCAGTGGGTTTGACCTGTGCAAATAACCTGACAGATTCTAACAATACCGTCCAAAATTATAACAGTGGTGCTCACTTCAGGGGGCCCATTGATCAACCATCTAACACTCTGGAACTCCAGTCACCAGCCATGCCTTACTCAAGCTGTGTTTGGGAGTCTTCATGGAACACTGCACCAGCTGGATATGAGGATCTCTTTGTTACCCTAGACGCGGTGCTCAAAAACCAAGATGAACTTCTTCAAGAATGAGATGCTGTCATGCACCAACTTGATAGTACTTTCAGCCAAATGCAGATCTTGGGTATATGTGGGATCCACCGACGGATGCCACAAATACTTTACAAAGTGAGAGCCTTACTTATTAAATAAAGGTAATAAATAACGCTTTGTTAAAGTTTTTTATGTTTTTTATTGATTAAGTGGGGCAAGCCAAAAAAGGTCCTTTTTTCATAACTAGTATTTTCTATTTAAACTAGTTCAAATCCCAGACCATGGGTATTCAGTGCTAAAGTATTATAAAGCTGAGTCATCCAAATTAGGAAATACAGGCTTTCAGTCTATCAGTTCAAAGATAAATATTTTGTGACAAAACCAACCTGTGGGGTAATGATTTAATAAATTCTATCCAATCACCAGCGAGTAAAATCTTCTCACCTTGGAGGTGATATGACTCATGTGGTAATGATTGGTTAATTTGCACCCAATCATTGACGAGTAAAACCTTTTCGCCTCGGAGGTAATCAGACCCATGTGGTAGCAAACACCTCAAATTTGACTGAGAAGTTGGAGCAATCCTATTATCAGTCCTTACCTTATTAAGCCAATTTTGGTTATAACTCATATTTTCCTGATAGATAGGGCTCCACCAAGAATCCGCTAAGGTCTTTTTGCTGTTGGTTCTCATATCATTGATAACTGCAATATTATTCAAGGATGGGACAGGTGATGGCCATCATGGTAGCAGATCTGGGGGCATCCTTATCTCCAACATTCTTTTTCAAAAGTTGAGAAGGAGATTGTACAACATTGCCCCCCTCAAGAATGTTGGGAGGAGTGTAGGGTCGTAGGAAGCGGCCATGTACCCATTTTATGATAATTCCTGTAGCCAAAGACTTTATATAATACTCTTTTCCTCTCTTATACATGATAGTAAATGGCCCCACCCAGATTGTTCCAAGTTTGCCACTACATGGAGTTATGCAACTGTGGTAATATAAAACTGTATCCAACACTTGAAAGAGGGTAGAGGAGCTTGGAGCTCATTGGCAGCTTGGCCTTCTTTAGTAACTTTTTTAGCTAAGTTGGTCATAGCCTCTGATTGAAGCTGAATGATGCGGTTAGCTAACCTTCGCATGGCTTTCTCAGGCTCCTCTCCTCTAGAGAAGACATTTTTAGCTAGAAGATCAGGTATGCCTGGTTCCCTGCTATACAAAACTTGGAAAGGAGACATTTTCAAAATCCAATGATAGCTAATTCAATAAGCTATAAGAGCTCTAGGGAGATAATGATCCCAATGAAGGGGATCAGATGAAGCCATTTTCCGTAAAATAGAAACCAAAGTACCATTTGCTCACTCCACTATACCATTGGTCAGTGGGTTATATGGAGCTGAGAACAGTTGTTGGGCTCCTATGGAAGTAGCTAAGATTTTAACTACTCTGGAGGTAAAATTTTCCCGTTATCACAGAGTAGTACTTGAGGGCGCCCATGTCAAGTGAAAATATTTTGATGAAGAAAGGTGGCAGTGGCCTTAGCAGTTTGGGCCGGCAGCACCACATCTTCAACCCACTTCGTGAATTGGTCAATGCTTACCAAAATATATCTGTTTCCACCTGTGGTTTGAGGAAGCGGCCCTACTACATCCAAGCTTATGGTATGGAACGGCTGTCACGGGGTAGTCAGCTGATATTGATATCTAGTTTTGAGCTGAGACTGCTTCTTACATGTAAGGCAAGCATCCAAGACTTCAATGATGGCTTCCATGATTCCCTCCCAAAAATATCAATCCTTAATCCATTTGTAGGTTTTCTTTACTCTTTCATGGCCTAAAGTTGAATGAGCTTCCAAGATAACAGGTACACGTTCCAAGGGTCATAGGTAAGGCAACCACTTCGCCCCCACTTGTTTATACAACTTCCCACTTTCTACTTTAGTGTTACAGGAGTGCCGTGCCAACATCCTCTGTACAGGCTCATCCTCATCTTCCCAGTCGTTTGGGGTCATTAAAAGATCATACAGCCGCTCCGCTTCACTGTTATATAAGTGGAGGATGGGCAGCCAAGTTAACCCATCAACATTCATGTGGCAGGTTCCAGCGCAGTGTTCAATCTTCATATCGTAATGCTGGAGCTTTAGAGCTCAGCGAGCTAACCGCCCTGTAGGGTCCTTCATGTTTTACAACCATTTTAAATATTCGCGGTCCGTGATCACAGTGAAAGAGGTCCCATACAAGAAGGGCGGTAATGCTTCACTGCTAGTAGAATGGCAAGACACTCCTTCTTGGTAACACTATAGTTGCGTTCTGCCTTTAATAGCATTTTACTAAAATATGAGATAGGATTATATACCCCTTTTCATATAATTGAGCTAGGATGGCCCCGACGGCATAGTCTGAAGCTTCTGTAAACAAGATAAACGGTTTTCCATAATTGGGATGCCTTAGGATAGGCCGTTTTGTAACAGCAACTTCATTGTTTCATAGGCAGCCTTCTGTTCAGTGCCCCATTGAAAAGGGATATTCTTTTTTTAGTAAATGAACAAGGGGCTCGCTGAGTTGGACAACCTTAGGGATGAACTGATGGTAATACCCCATCATTCCTAAAAATACCCGTATATCCCTTAAGTTTTTGGGGGGTGGCATTCTGGCAATCGCTTCAACCTTATCTTGTATGGGTTGGATACCTTCTCGAGAAATGTTATGTCTGAGGAAGTTTAATTTCTTTTGGAAAAAAGTACACTTTGAAGGTTTGTTTGATAGTTGAGCGTCGTAAGCGTTGGAATACCTCTTTCAAATGATCAAGGTGTTCGTTAAAGGACTTTGAGAATACAGTAATGTCGTTTAGGCAGATGATAATGCAGGTTAACTTAAGATCCTGCAAAATGTGATCCATCGCACGCTGGAAAGAGGCAGGTGCATTGCACAACCCTTGAGGTAATTGCGTGGGTTGGAAAAGACCTTCACTGCATATCAACGCGCATTTCTCTTGGTCTTGAGGAGATAAATTCATTTGCCAATAACCACTGGCCAATTCATGGCAGAGAAAAATTTTGAGCCTGAAATCTGGGCCAGGGCTTTGTCAATGCGTGGGATAGGATAGCTATCCTTTTTTGTAAGTTTGTTTAACCTGCAATAGTCCATAACTATCCTATGGCCTCCATTTTTTTCTTAATTAGCAAAAGGGGGGAGGACCAAGGGCTTTGCGAAGGAACTAATAAACCCGCGTCTAATAACTGCATGAGTTCCATCCCATTCGTTGTTCCTCCAACTTTGACTTGTGATAAGGTTTTGACCTAATGGGATGGGCATCACCCACATCGATGGAATGGCACCAGCCCTTCATGTGGCCATAATTTATTGTCTGACTTCGAAAATATATCACTATACTCATCCAGGAGAGTATGCACTTTCTCCAACTCATCTGAGGTCAGCTCATCTGAAATATGGACGTTTGTCAAGGTACATATCAGGTTATCTGCGGGCAGGCCTAAATCTGCCATCAAGCCAATAGAGTGGATTTGTTCAACTTCCTCCACAGGGAGTAAAAACCCTCGGCCCACCTCCTGATGCTTTCTTACAAATATAACCTTATCAGTGATATTCCCCAGCAATAGAGTAATAGGCCTCAGATAGGCTAGGTCTAAAACACCAGGCAATACCCAAGGCTCAACAGGGCTAATTCCGTCTTTGCTTAATAGGTGTAACAAACAGTGCCAAGGAATTTTAAGAGCGATTTTTGTGTTTACCACCCGTTGTTCACCAGGCTTAATCACAACTTCATCAGCTGCATAAAACGGAATAACTTCAATAGCATCCACTGAATCAGGCAATTTCTTTGTATTTTGCCCAGAGGTGGTATAATGTATAGGTAAAGCGGAAAGCGGGTACTCAACCATACAAGTGTATTCCTTCTTGCTGGGCTCATTATTGGCTAGAACTAAGGGGACTTCATAATTGAGCAATGACAAGAACTCTTGCTTCATATTGATAATGCTGTCATATTCAATCATTAACTGAGTACCTATAAGCATATCATAGGTGTTATTATCCAAAGCTACCGCGGGGGCTGATAGGATAAGCTTCCCAATATGAATGGGAAGGGCGATTAAGCACCAAGTTTGCGGGTGTTGTTTTGACCAGCGGTTCCAAAGTCTTGGTTATATTCTAAGTCAGGTGCAAGTTTGATCTTTTTCATCAACTTGGAAGAGATTACGTTCACCAGGGGAGCCTGTATCTAGGATAGCCATCGCCCAAACTTTTTGGATAACCACTTCACCCTTTGTAAGTATCCCTCCAAAATTGGGCGATAATTCTAAGACCTCCTTGAGATGAAAAGTGGAGGTTAATTTGCACGCGGTCTCAGGGTAATTTTCCAGGATGGACTACATGGTATGGCCATGCTGGAGAGGGCGAATAAGGTTAGACAACACCTCATCCGCGTCGCTGGTAGTATCAATAATGACCAGTTCCCTACAACTTGACGAAAATGTCTCTTCAGGTATGATTGACTCATCTACTCCTCCAGCATTCAAGTGATTGGGGACTTCCACTTCAGCAGGTACTCCTACAACAAAATAGCCAACCTCATCTGTACCCCCCTCATAATCATCCCCAGGGGTATTAGTAACGCGAGGTAATGGCATAAGTTGTTTAAATGAGTCAGGCACATGAGATTTGTCAGCAAAAGATGTGCCTTTCCCTATGCTGACATTACTTTTCCCTGCCCCTGTTCCTCGGTGTCAGCTTTCTTTTTCCAGCACACAGCCCCCTTGTGTCCAAACTTATAGCAGTATTTGCATTGAGGGCGTTCAGGACGTTTTGCTTTAGGGTTTTTGCTCTTCAGGGATCATTATCTGAAGGGGCTCCTTCTTGTCTTCAATAGCTAGGGCCCAAGGCTTAGGTTTTGATTCCTCAATGGTTAAAATGCAAGGACGAGATACTGCTTCGCATGAAACTTTGGGCTTATGGAAATCAGCGACATCTATTAACGCCTCCTTGATGTCTTGAATGGTATAGAAAAAGCGTTTAACTGAGGTAATGTGCATTACTAGCAGAGGGTAAGAAGCCACTCCAGTCAAAACGGCGGCTACATCATCATCCAAAGTCAACATCTTTGAAGTTAAAAATGTCTGGGCTTCCATATAGAAATGTTCCGCAAAAGCGACCACTGACTCTCCTTTTCGGATACTCATACACATAAAAGCTTCTTTTTTCATACTTAAAGCCTGTTTTGAACCAAACGTGTTTATGAGGGCACCTTTAACCTTGGACCAGGTTCAAAGAGCATCCATATGTGGGACCATCACCTCCTGTGCCATGCGGCCTAAACAGAAAAGTATATGTTTAGCCTTCTGACGATCCGTTGCCCCTTCCATAGCCGCTTCATAGACATATAAAAATGAAGCAATGCTGCCCTCACCGGGGATAAACTTGTCTTTAAAAGCCGGTTTGAATGACCTAAAATCACCCCCAGTAAGGGTATGAATAACTGGAGCTTCTGTTTCCATGGTTTTAAAGCGGTAGTTTAACTGTTCAAAGGTCCATGGAAGGCGATTGAACTGGTCTCACATGGCTTCTAAGCCAGGTTTCTATTTTGGAGAGGGCTTCTAGGGGCCCATATTCACATAATCTCAGTCAAGCTTCGATCCCTAATTTATGAGTTTCAAGATCTTCCACTTGGCTCTCCATTGCATTGACTTGAAAATGGAGATGTGACACCAGCGAGATTAGGTTTAATTGGACAGTTTCTACGGCTTCCACATGGTTCTTCAGCCCTTCTTTTATTTTTTTACACCCCTCATCATCACGAGAGTGGGAGCTGGGGCCTTGTACTCCATCCTTGATCTGTTCATACTTCCGCTCAACCTGTGTTAATCAACTAAATACTTCCTTTAACAGCACAGGGCTTTCCAAAGAAACTTTTACCACTTTTGCTTTGGTTTCGCATTCAGTCAGGCGACGTGCCAAATTTTTGGTAATTTTAAACTAAGCTTTGAGAGCTAGCTCCTTTTCTAGATGAACAATCTTGGCCGCAAGGGTAGAGGTGGCTCTAGATGGTTCAAGCAACAGACGGCGTTCAAGCTCATCAACACGCGAAAAGGCCTGAATTAACTGTCGCTCCACCACTGCCACACGCTGTTCATAAGCCTCTTGAGGGACAGAGTCAGGGGCTAAAAGGTCCTGGTGCGTTTGCTCACTATTTTTTTCAAGTTCATTAGCAAACTCCTCCAACAATGAGCGGGTGCTAGCGGTGGAAGCGTTCTGTTCAACCTGAAATATTTTCTTGGCCTCCTCAATGTACTTTACAATCCCAGTATCCATAGTAGTAAGTCAGTCATGCAGCTGTATGATGAGGTTATGATTAGCTTCCACACCAGATCTGACTGCTCCAAGATGTTCAGAGTTCAGTTGGTACAACTTATCATAAGCTAAATTCAGAGCTGCATGAGTATCTAGGTGTCGATGTAACTCTTCGTGATGGCTGGCTAAGAGATGCATCATGTGTACCAAGGCAGGATGAGCAAACTTGCATACGTAGGTGGTCAAATTTGTAAGCTGACCATAGGTCTCTGGGAGGACACTAGTCTCATAGAGAAACAAGTGGTGTTCCTCTACCAACAACGCTCATTCACGAGATGCAATGTCACCAGGGTTAAGGATACCATGAGTAAGGTCTCTCACAGCTTCGGTGGCTGGCCAGGTGATGCGACGAGACTCAGGTATTAGTATGTGTTCAAATCGTTCTTCTCCAGACATCAAAGCGGTAGGACTGTCCATTCGATCATCATCTTCAGTCCCTTCCCCATTTCACACCCAACGGGTGACAAAACCATTGTTTTTATACTTTATTGAAGTATTCAGGGTGAGCCCCTGTAGTGAGCACCAGTTTGTGGGATCCACTGACGGATGCCACAAATATTTTATCAAAGTAGAAACTTACTTTTTTAAATAAAAATAAATAATTCTTTGTTAAAGTTTTTTATTGTTTACTATTGTTTAAGCGGGGCAAGGCAAAAAAGGTCCTTTCTTCAATACTAGTATTTTCTATTCAAACTAGTTCAAATCCTGGGACCATGGGTATTTGGGGCTAAAGTATTATAAAGCTGAGTCATCCAAATTAGGAAATATAGGCTTTCAGCCTATCAGATCAAAGATATATATTTTGTGGCAAAAACAACCTGTGGGGTAATGATTTAATAAATTCTATCCAATCCCCAGCGAGTAAAATCTTCTCACCTTGGAGGTGATATGACTCATATGGTAATGATTTGTTAATTTGCACCCAATCATTGACAAGTAAAACCTTTTCACCTCGGAGGTGATCAGACCCATGTGGTAACAAACACCTCAAATTTTACTGAGAAGTTGGAGCAATCCTATTATCAGTCCTTTCCTTATTAAGCTGATTTTGGTTATAACTCATATTTTCCTAATATATATAGGGTTCCACCAAGAATCCGCTAAGGTCTTTTCGCCATTGGTTCTCATATCATTGATAACCGCAATATTATTCAATGATGGGACAGGTGATGGGCCAATCATGGTAGCAGATTTGGGGGCATCCTTACCTCCAACATTCTTTTTCAAAAGTTGAGAAGGAGATTGTCCAACAGTATACAAAACAAAGAGCTTACCAAATGATTGAACAATACCACCGAGTGATGCAGGGCGCAGAACGAATATTAACCAACACTTCTCAGTCTTCTCATTGGGACAATGATGACTATAAAGAAGAGGCATCATATGTAGGAGAATATGACGCTGGTCAAAGCTACTACACCCAAGATGTTAGTACTGGATATGCATATGAGTTGGAACAGCACCTCCCTCAAGTAATGGCGGTACCACCCAAGGCAGAAGGTCATGCTACCCCCAAAGCGGCGGACCTCCCAACTTCCACTAATCCAGCTCCTCATCATGAATATGCTTTTGGATCTCAGTCCATTCCTCAGTATGGCCTGAAACCCTGTGATTAGGATGAGGAAGTTAATATTGAAAAATTACCTCCATTCGACCACAATGGGAACATTCATGGGTTCTTCAAACAGTTTGAGTTTGCGGCAGAAGGAGCCTCAATAGATGGTAGACTAAGTTGTTAATATCTTCCTTAGATGTAGGAAGCGCAGCCATGTCACCTGTTACCTCCCAAGTAGTTCCATCACCTATAAGATGTAAAGGATACCATACTCTGCTTGTTTGGGGGAAACTCAAAGATATCACAGCGGAAAGAAGAATTCTTGATGATCAGATTCCATAGAAATGAGACTCTCCTAGAGTTTGCTAATCAAATTATAACAAAATCCCATGTGTTGATTGGAGCTGGGTACTTAGCAGAAGCTGATATGTGCATTGCCATGTCCTCCACAATGAATCCATATCATGAACTTTCTGATGTTATTTTGCCGCTTCTGGATGATAACGTACCTCTGCTTAAGATTATACATATTTTGTGTCATGTATCCCCTAACTTTCCACCACCGAATATGGAATGGAAGACTATCACTGCTACTGCACCCTCTTATTCAAGAGTGTACTATCATCCACTTCTAGCTCCGATTAGTAATCCTCAGCCTTTCTATAGCCCTGCGCCTCGTCCTTGGCCAAATTATACTCAACAGTTTGATCAGCATCAATGGACTGGTCATGACAACTGTCAACAACCCTGTTATCGACCAAGACACAACTATGCCAACCATCAACAATCAGCTTACTGACCTGGGGCTGGTTACACTGAATGACCCCAAACTTTCCAGTCTGTACCCTCTTATAAGAATCAAGGACGTGGCTCTTATGGGGTTAACTGTTACAAATGCGGTCACCCTGGTCATTTGGCAAAATTCTGACATGACCTCCATGTGAACTACATACATCAAGATCAATACTATCAGGGAAAAGATGGAGAAGACTAGAGATAGGACCCTCTACCTCTGCCATACCCACTCAAAACGTCCCTTAAATCAATAGTAAATTACCCTGCAAAAGTCCCAGATTACAATGACGGAAGTTTATTTCTGCAGCCAGTTGGAGGAGTAAAGTTAGTAACCTGAGCTCAAGCCAAGGCGGCGGCGGAAGAAGAGTCCTCTGAACAACTGAAGCCATATGCCTGTCAAATGCTTGATCAAGCTTCCTCAGACCAACTTGATTCTGCCACGGATGTGCCAACTCTGAAAGGAGTAAATGTCGCCCTTCCGGTTGATGCCATTGTCAAACAATACCCCCAAGTTGGTGAGAGGATAATGAATTTTCTTTGGAAAAGAGAGCCCATAAATGTTCATGTATTAAACAGTCAATATTCTTCTTATTCTGAGTGTACATACTGTGATATTTTTGTAGCGAAAAATAGAGTTTGCGCTATAACAGATAATAGTGCTCCAGTCAACATAGTGTCCACTAAATTAATGCCAAAGTTGTCGTTGAAACTTGATGTGGACCATCAAAAGGTTTATGGAACTGCTGGTGCTATAAGCACTGTCTCTGAGGGGGCTTATAGTGCGCTACCTCTGCGCTTTGGGTCCATTGTCATTGTAGCCCCGGCAATTGTGCTACTGAATGAAAACTATGACCTTTTGATCAGGACCACTTTCCTGTGCTGTTTTGGGGCTGTCGTTAATATGACGGAGGAGACCCTCGCCATTCTGGGTCAGTGAATCCCAATTTACTTTACCACTAGTGGAGTACTAAGGAACTGGTGCATACAAGCCATATCAACCTTGCCTATAGCAATGGGGTGCTGCCAGTTTACTATCACCGCTAAAGTGCAAGACTTGAGCCCTTCCCCAGCAGATATATGAATATAAAGGGATACCTCTTCGAGTGGCAGGGCCTATATTTATACCTTCTGGCCATTAAGTCTTAGTGAACACTGAGCTAGAAGTGAAAGTGCCAAGTGGGTTATATGGGGAACTCATTGGGCTCTATCATCAAACACAGTTTGAGCCGCACATGGCTCCAGGGATTATACTACTGGGACATGGGGAGATTAGGTTTTGTTAGCAAACCTCTAAAGTGAACCAATGCAAATCCGCCACCAAACTATAGCATATTTACACCTGATTCCTATAGATGAGGTCCATCAGGTTCATGATTTTAGGTTGTTGGATAGGTTTGGTCTACCAGGCGAGACCCCTGCTAATGTATTAATGGTGGTACTGCGGAGTAATTTAATAGGACTATTGGAGGAACAAAAAAACCAAGCAATATTTTATTTCAGAAGTATAAGGGAACTTTCACTGTTAGTAATCATGATTTAGGATGTGCTCTGGGGGTGGTCCATCGAGTAGACACAGGATATCATCCTCCTATAAGATCTTGGCTGATCCGCCAATCATGGGCGGCAGAAGATGTGGTTACTGATGAAATCGACAAGTTGCTAGAGCAAGGGATGCTCAAACCATCCAAAAGCCCATGGGCTGCGCCTGTTCTAATTCTAAAAAAGAAGGATGGCACCGACCGTGTAGTAATAGACTACCAGAAGCTCAATAGTATTATAAAAAAGGATTCATGTCCCTTGCCAGGAATTGATGATGCTTTGGATCAATTAGGGGGAGCCCGTTATTTTTCTGTGATGGACTTGATATCAGGTTACTGGAAAATCAAGTTACACCCGACAGAACAGGAAAAATGCACTGTAATCACCTCTAAAGGCCTTTTTCAACCGACGTGGATGCCTCAAGGGCTGTGCAACGCCCCAGCTACGTTTCAACGAGCCATGGACAATATTCTTGGTGACCTGAAACTGTCATGCATCCTATTATATTTGATGATAAAAACGTTTTATCTCAAACCTTTTCAGAGCATCTCAACCTCAAAGCAGTATTCCGCCAGTTGGCTGAGGCGAACATTAAAATTAAACCTCACAAATGTAACTTCTGCAAGGAACAGCTGGAATACCTGGGGTTTGTAGTAGACTCAAAAGGGCTGACACCACAACTGGTTAAGGTGGAGGCCATCAGCAAAATGACTACTCCCAATAATAATTGTGACATACAGGTATTTTTGGGAATGGTCAGTTACTACCAGCGCTTTATCCCTAATTTTAGCTGTATTGGGGGGCTACTATTCGAGTTGTTAAAAAAAGACGCTGTGTTCAAATGGACAGAACGTCATCAATCCACTTTCAATACACTCCGTACTCGTTGATTAGTGCGCCGGTGCTGTGATATCCAAACTTTGATTGGGAGTTTATTGTTCATATGGATGCGTCCCTCTCCACTGTTGGGGCAGTACTTTCTCAGAAAGATGATGAGGGAGAGGAATATCCTGTTGCTTTCTGCAGTCAAAGTCTGAACTGTCATGAACGTAGTTATACTATGACTGAGCGGGAGTGCTTAGCAGTGATCTATTTATATAAGCAGTTCAGAGTCTATCTGCAATGAGTAAAATTTACAAGTTATAACAGATCATGCATCATTACGCTGGTTGCAGAACCTCAAAGAACCTGAAGGATGGTTGGCTCAATGGGCTCTCAAGTTACAGGATTATGATTTCAAGATTCTCCATCAGCTGGGAGCAAAGCATCAGAACGCTGATTTTTTATCTTGATTACAAACTATTGCAGTGACAGCAAACCCCAGCAACATGATGTATGATAAGATGCTCAGCGGAAGATACAACAACAAACTTCCCCAAGTTATCAAAGTGTTAAATGAGATGCGCACAAATACCTTCCAATGGAATGGAGAACTGTACAAATGAATCGGTGATTCTACGGTGAATTTACCGCGCCCTTCAGTATGACTGGAAACCATTATGAGCATGCACAAGGAAGTTGGGCATGGTGGAATGCATAATACTATGGAGTTGTTACGCCCCCAGTACTATTAGGAAAGTATGAGTTTTGATGTGCTCAAAACTATTTCCTGTTGTCATCAGTGCCAAGTGGGGAAGCCATTCCACTGTATACATCATATTGGTTAGTGAAACCACATTTCGCTTGGCACATGGTCTCCCTCAATGTTGTTAGCCCCTTGCCAACAGGAGCCAAATGTTATAAGTACATTATTGTGGCTATTGACCACTTGACCCAATGGATTGAAGCAAGGGCGATATGAGACTTGAAAGCAGTTACAGTGGCCAGATTCATGTTGGAATGCATTATAAAGCAGCATGGCTGCCCTCAGTTTATTCTCACTGATAACGGAACCAACTTCACCTCACACATCCTCCTAAAGCTGAATGAGCTTATAGGAATCTGTGGGGTTCTGACAACCCTATACCACCCTGAGTCCAATGGAATGGTTTAATGGGTAAATGGAACTCTGGTGAACATACTATGATAATTAGTAATGGATCGCCCTTCCGATTGGAGCTCTCTCCTTTCCACCGCCATATTCACTTATAACATTAGTTACTATTCCGCCACGGGGAAGAGTCCCTTCAATTACTATATGGCTAGCACCCAGCTCTCCCGGCGTTGCTTTATGCGTGTGTAGAAGGCACTGGTGTACTGAAACCCCACCACTATTTGACTAACCTTGTGAACATTCTGATCAAACTGCAAACTGAAGCATATTCTTTCAGCTTAGCTAAGAAGATTAGGAATCAGGCTGCTCATCAGGTACATCATAGTGGGCTGGCGCTGTTCAAGGAAGGTGATATGGTTCTCTTTCATGACCAACATGGATTCAGGTGGAAACACAAGCTGGCTAGTATTTGGATTGGTCTGTTCGAAGTAATAAAGAAAACTGGAGTCAACGCATATACCATCAAGGGTCCTACAAGTGGTTGGATCATTAATCGAGTACACACAAAGTTCCTCCAACCTTACAAACAGTAGAATCTTATCATCCAGTCAAGGAGGGGAAAATGTTGTGATTCCAATATGAATGGACAATAATTGTGGGACAGCAGTGTAGATTTCGTTGAACATAGTATCAGTTACAATTATTTGAGTGCCTCAAGATGAGGCAATATTGCGATATAAAGGGTCTTTATTGGAAATAGTGGGTTTATTGGATCCCTTTATATAAGTGTATAAGGCAATAAGGCGATGTCGTTATTTGACAAATATGAAGTAAATCGCCTACAATTAGGGTGACAGAGGATTAGAGAATAACAAAGCCAAATTTGAGGAGAATCGGTGGAATAGAATAGCCCAAGCCATGAGAAGCAGTATCGCCTGAAGCTGCTGTATATAAGTGAGATGGGCGATTGAGTAAAGAGGGTTTGTTTTTAGCATAAGAGAGATGAGACAGCAAAAAATAGCTGTATTTATAAAAATAAATAAATAATTAATTGGGGCAATTGCTCCTATTTTAAGTATATGTTCAATTTTGTTCCAAAGACTGACAATCACCACATTATCCGTCTGTTGCTCAGTGGGTTTGACCTGTGAAAATAACCCAACGGATTCTAATGATACCATCCAAAATTATAAAACCATCAATCCAGTTATCAGTTCATTATACAAATTATCAGGGGGAGTTGGATGAGGAGGCCTACTTTTTGAAACCTAAGAGTGGTGTCATCAGGAATTTAGATGCAAGTGGTTGAATAATGGTTCTCTGGAACACCAGGGGAACGTTGGCTGCAACTACAGTATTGGCTTTACAGATGAAGCTGAGGTCTAAGTACCCTTTGTAGTGGCAGAAGTTAATGAAGCCTGCATGTTGCATAAGCGCCTGGGCTGATCTTATTCTTTGTTTGTTGTTGTAGAGAAACAATCTGCCTATTCAACCTGGAGGCTAAATTGCATCTTGCTTTGGTGGAGCACAATGATGCTATGAGGTACCTCTTGGGAATGTGCAAGGTGGAGGGTGAGATCCTTGGGAAGAACTTATTGACCTGATGCATTGGATTCTGGTCAATCTAGTTCAAAAGTGTTTTTCTGCTGGGCGGAAGATGCTAGGGGGCTTTGCCGCTGCCCCATTTTGGTGCAGTGGGCAGTAGGGATGAGGAAATTGGGGTTTTGCTGTATTTCAGTTTTTTAGTTGTTTAGTTCTGCTTTAAATTTTAAATTTTCTCAAAGGTGATATCAAGTGGAAAGCTTTCCACAAATTGTAATAAAAAATCTCTTATTTCTCTATTATTTTATATAATTTTTTCTTATTTTATAATATATATATAATATTATTTACTCTTTTATATTTTTTCGTTTTTTATCTTTTAATCACACATTTTTAATATTTTTGCTATGCCTCTATTAATCACATGACCATTGTAAACATCTTTTGATTTCGTAGACATCATTTGCCATCTTTTTAATAATCTCAAATGGTCATGACTATAATGCACTTAGCTTATTTTGGTGACTGAACCCAGTTGTCACAATAGGCTACTTGTTCTCCAACGGAAAATTCTCTCAGGGTAGATTAAACATTGTCATCAATATTCTTAGCCTGAATTTTTCTTTTTATTTTTGTATCACGAATTTTGAGATTGGAGGACCACTATGATGTTTGCAAGCCAATATAGGTATTTATCCGCGCTCATCCCCAGAGTCAGATCTACCACTGAATAGATAATTGGCGGTAATGCTGCCCTTTGACCATACAATAATTTAAATAGCATTTTTCGCATTGTAAAATGGAAACTAATATTGTATGCAAAGGTCTAAACTTAGATAAGACGCACATGATGACGCCTTTCCATGATCAGTTTACTTAGTGTAGCAGCCAGTGTCCTATTGATACATTTGAAAACCCCGTTTGTTTCTGGTCAATATGGTGCAGACACCACCCCTTTGATCCCCATCAGGTCATTCAGGTGGGGAATTATGAAGCAGGTAAAATTCGTCCCATTTTTGCTCAATAGCGCCTAGGAACACCCATCTCAATATAACACCTGCTCCAGGATAAATTTGGCAGTACATAGTACATCAACTCAGCTTTTTGCTCAGGTCTTGACCCATCTCATAAGGTCAATAACTACTATGATTTAACTTACTCCACCTATGCTCACAGAAATGGTCCCATAACATCGATTGAGACCATGTGCCATGCAAATCCCAGCTTCACCAATTGGTATTTCATCACGTTTCTATGAGGCTTATGGATCTGGCACTTCATGAAACAGGTGATGTAATTGGCAACATCATAAATTAGCAAATTCTAACAATAAAATTGCAAAATGAGTTTAAGCGTTTTCTTTAATCCTCCATGACTGACAACCTTGTGTGCATTCTTAGATTTTCATTAACAGAAGCCTCTTGTCATATATTATTTTAGACAATTGCCCTTTGATAAATTCAGTCTTATCCATGGCCTTTTTGAGCGCTGTTTGAATTTTGGATGTTTCAACCTGCATCTCTCATCAGACCATCTGATCAAATAGGTCATCAGCCCGATCTTGCACAGCAAGAACATCTGGAAACCTCATTAACCCATCATCGTTCTGATTCTTATCTCCTGATTGATGCTCTATCTCAATATCTTATGCCTGAAACTTCAAGCCCATCGCGCCAATCTCCCCTCTGGTCCTTTGAGATTGTGAAGTTAACAGAGAGAGGCGTGGTTGGTCATGACCTTTAAATGCGTTCTGTGGATATAGACACGAAATTGCTTGCAGGCATAAATAAACTGAAGTCATTCTCACCCCATGACTGTGTAGTAACTTCCAGCCTTCAATAAGGTTTGGCTCACATAAGCCACAGGGTGTTCATCTCAACTTTTGTCAACAAGACTTAAGAAAACCTATCGCCATCAGCAATGCATCTAACTGAATAATGAATTGGTTTTTTAAAATTCAGTTACAAAATGTCTGCACTTCAAATATCTCCTCAGGTCATTGGATGCGGCCTGAGCTTCTTCATTCCATACAAACCCCTTTTATAGATATTATTAAGGATAAAAAAGCAGATCGTCTTTTTTAAAAATCCTTAATTGTTCAGTGGTAATAGCTGACCATTACAAGGAAAACTTGTACAATGCAAATGCATTTATGGTCTGACGTCCATTCAATCGCTTCCACCTTCTGTATTTGGGCCTTAAGGCCATCAGCGTTAATCACAAATTTCAAGTAAATTCAATTTTTCCTTGAAGAAATGAGATTTTCTCAGCTTTATCTTGAGATTTTTGGAAGCCAGTCACTATAACACTTCCTTGAGTTGGTGTAGATGATCTGTGAACATTTGTCTAAAAACATTAATAACATCTAGATAGACAAGGACGTAAGACAATTTCAGATCTGATAAAATATGTTCATTACCCACTGTAACGTCGCAGGGGCGTTGCACAAGGCTTGAAGCATCTTTATCGGCTGGTACAACCCAGTTCCATAATCATGGCACATTTATCTTGATCCTCTGGAGGCATATCTATCTGCCAATAGCTGAAGATCAAATCCATATGGAGAAAAATTTGGCTTATCCAAAATAATCTAGCGCATCATCCATTCTAGGTAGAGGATACAAATCCTTTTTTGTGATTTTGTTCAACTGAATCAATCATGACTTATTCAATCTGTCATTTTTCTTAACAACCATTATAGGTCTTAAACATGGGATGGATAACGGTATGAGCATTCTGTGATCTAAGAGCTTCTTGATTTCTTCAGAAACAACTTTCACTGACCTAGACATCTGAATAGGTCTCAGTCAAATTGTTCTAGCATCTTCTGTATTGACTAAATGCAATACATCCTTTGCGCACCCAAGATAATGGTCGCCTTGCATGAAAATAACTCAGTATTTCTTGAAGGAAGACCAAAACTTCGTCCTTCTGGCGTTCTGTTAATCCAGCTAACCAATATCTTTTAATTACCGTGTTAAAGCTCCCTTTAATTTCCTTAGGTAGTACCAACGCGTCTAATTTCTGAACTCATGGAAGGAACAAATCTTTAATGTTGATTTAACTAGGCGAATGCAACTACCTGGTGCTGTTTGACCTTCATTAGATTATTTCCCAGTTTGGGGCAAAAGGATCCAAATCTCCACATGACCGGGGATTAGAATCTCTGGGGATTCCCATGGCTAAATTTATCAGCTGCTGCCAAGGAGCTTCGACTTCCACATATAAAAGCTCTGGGATCTCCAATAACAGTCCAGTTTCCATGATTTTCTGCATTCCCAGCTGAATTATGATATCCTCCATAGTTTGGATTGAGATTACACAATTTTTGGTCATATATTTGGGTATCTTCTGGATTTTTTCCTGGACAATTTGTAACTGACAGGTAATAAACCATCTTTGTATAACAGATTGATGAAACTACTTCTTACTGAGGGGCACCTTCCCTCCTCATTAAAAAATCATCGCAATTTCTGCCCCAGAATTTACAAGTTATCTTTCTTAAAGTCATATTTGACCACATACTTCCGCATGTAGTCAATTTCAATGAAAATGTAGTAATTCTGGTTGCCCAGGACAATTTGCCAGCACTGATATTACAAGGATCCAAACCATAGTGACAGAGCACTATAGGTCCCACGAGAAGTGGTAGAGTCAGGACCAGCTGTCCCATACTGCTTCCTATGCTCTAAATAATGTTTGGCCTTCAATCTCTTGACTAATTTATTTGAGACAATAATAATTGGCGCTCCATTATTGATTATTGCCCTTAAGGGGACTCACTTCACCAAAATTTCCGTATATTTACACTTAGAAAGGCTAAGATAACTATTGTTTACTGCATTTATGATGGATTCTTTTCTCAAATCTAGGGTGTGAATCAATTGAGCTGATTTATTGGGTAACGTCTCTCTAATGGTACCAATCAAACTTGATATGTTGACTATATATTACATTGTATTTGATAGGCTGGGCTATCTTTGGTGTTTTGAACCTTCTCAACTATTTGTTGGGCATATGGGAGAGCTACCTCCTTCACGATTTTGGGGGCAATCCCCCTCAATTTTGATCAGTTTATTGCGTTACATTTGGTGAACTGCTTGATGAAGAGGATCTAACCCAGGATCATCTGCAAATAGTTCCTATTTGTCCGATTCATATAGTTTATCAGTGGGAACTTGAACACCTGCGGTTCTAGACTGTCCTTCATCTATACCGCATAGTTTTTTTCTGACCTTTGGAAGTTTCCTTTTTCTCTTTGAGTTGAACTATGTTAACCTGATCCTTCAGTTTTCGCTGTCCACAATTGTTGGTGAACTTTCTGGTTGGCCACACTTATTACTAGTCAAACGTGAATTGTTAGGGATCTAGATTCCTCAAACTGCTTGTCCTAATTCCCACAATAATTGTAATCTCTGATTTTGTTGGGGAATTGTCCTAAACCCTTATTATATTTTAACTGATTTGTCAGTTTGTGGGACCAATTTGGTGCGTTAAAATTCACTGATAGCACCTTCAGATACTCTAACAATTAAAATATGGTGTATTTTCTAGTGAGAGATGACGCCATTACTTGGTGCAAGTCTTGGTGAAGGTGCAATGTGTTTTGCATAGCAATTCTTCCATTGAAATTGGGCATCATATTAGCTTCACTAGGATCTGCATTTCCTCATGAAAGTTAATGGTGAACGCACCCACCATTTTGTCTTTCTTAAACTAGATTCCCATGAATTCTTGCTTTTTAAGCTGAAATTTTATCTAGGCTCCAAAAAAACCTTCATAATCGCTTCCTTTGCCTCTTTATAGCTCCAATTTTCCCCAAAAGATAGGGCAAAACTAGATTTTGGCATAAGTTATTGAGGCAAATTATGACGGTAATAGCTTTCTGATGGTCGCTGTAACCATACATGATCATCTCAAATAACAAGAATAAATCAGGCGCGTTATCCCAATGAAAGCGGGCAACTTTGGAGCGGTCTTGAAATCTTCAAATAAAATTGATGCAAGATTTGAAATGGGTTTGAAAGGAAGCTGGAGTCACTTCAGGTGTTACCTCCAGAAGTGCTACAAAGGTTGGGGAATTTCCCAAACAGATTGGATAGTACTTTCAGCACAACTATATACTTTAATAAACACTGATTCCTCCTCAAATAACTCCTTCTTATGGTACTCATCCTGAGAGCAAGTACACCTAGAATCTTCAAGATCATCCAATCATATAAGGGTTTTTCCTCCCAAGACAGGCGTTTTTGGTCATTTTCCTAAACTAGACGATTTTTCTCTATTTCCCCTTGCAGAGTCAATTTTCAAAGTTTTTCACTTCCTTCTGAATTGAAGCCACTCATTCCTGCACATTGAATAGATGATTTTATAGCTTCAATTTCTCCTTTTCATATTTGAACATCTCATAAACTAACTTAAGGAATTTTCTTTTTAACAAGTATAATTCATATTGAGTTTCCAAATCTAAAGCGTTCTTATTAACGATTTCTAATTCTGTGTAAAGTTTATTGATTTTGACTTTCATCTCCTCTTTAAGTTTTTTCAAAATGTTTCTATATTCTTTGATGGTGTTCTTATTTCCTGTCTCCCCTTGACCACATTGAGCATGATGATATGGGTTTCAGTGTTGGCAGCAACCGATGTCTCAGTTGCAGCCTGGGCTCAGATTATTTTGACAATATTGGATTTTGCCAATTGTCAGTGTCTATCCACATCATATTTTTCACCAATGATTAAACCCAAACTGGGTAATAATCTATTTGATTATCCCTCTAAGTTTCATATAAAACTCAGCCCCCAGATTTTTGATTTTTGTACTTTCCAGCTGAATACACCAAGATGTAGAGTCCAAGCAGGTGCAGATCTGTTGGAAGTTGGCGTCCACTTGTCAAATCAACGCCTGCTGTTGTACATTACAATTCTGAGTGTACATGACCAGATTAGCAATTACCACCTGCTGTCAGAATTGGAAAATTCTCATGTTTTGGGTAGTTGGTTGCACATATTTAATAATATAATCACCAATGTTAACAATAGTATGTAAATACCCAAAAGAGTTAAAGTTTTCTATATAGAGAAAATATTTGAATTGCTTTCTTCGCTCATCCTGATTCGTTGTGTTATGAAACAAACCACAGCTTTGATTCAGGTTATTAGTGGGCAAAATTTGTAACTCTCTCATCAGGATCTCACTAATTCTCCAGATAAATTATCTTGGATTCACTCTGAGGGTGGTTTGTATATGGTCACTGCATTTTTGTTTACTCCAATAGTCTATAGATGAATTATTGGTATCCACTATTATACCCACATCTAATTGGATATTTCCCTGGTGGGCTGGTTATTATCCCTCCTTCTATATTCTCTTTTCACCATATTAGTTGACTTGTTTGGCGTTATTAGCTTTGAAAAACTTGACTCAGCCCCAGTTGTGAGCACCAAGTGTAAGTATCATGGGATTTTACTGATGCACATGTTTTATTAACTTCTGACTCTGAACTAGATATATACTTTTCTGGTTGTATGAAGACAAAAAATCTAAAAGATTCTGACTTTTAAGTATAATTGGCCCTACTCTGGCGAATAAGGATAAGACAAGTGACTTCAGCCTAGATATGGCAATAGGTAAAGATACAAGTTCTTTGGCCTCACTCTGGTAGTTGACAAATAGAAAGGAAGTGACTTTTCTACAACTTCAACCTGAAGTAAACAATAAACAATTAATAATAATAAAGTTTTCTTCAGTTTATGGTGTTTATTATTATGAAAATTAAATTATGTTTATAGGTGATAGTAATGGATGACATGTGTTAGGGTAATCATGGCAACCAAGATGTTCTTGATATGACTAGTTGAGAAAGAAAATACTGGTTTGATATTGGGAAAGACTTCAGCCGATTTCTTGATGTTTAGCATATTTAAATCACCATTTGAATCAGCCAACATTTAGGCTACTAAACCTGATAATTTCTTATGAGTAATTGCTCATTTTGAAACAATTTACTCATATCCACGTTATCAGCAACAATCCTTAACAAAATAGTAATTGCAACTATCATCAGATATAATCCTCTGTAGACTATTATTAACCATTTGATCAATTATTGTTGAATATATTACATAATTAAATTATCATCTCAAAACTTAATCAATAAGCTAAATTAAATATATATAACACTAATTAAAAAATTAGAACTTAAATAATCCCAAGCTGATAATGTGGTCATATAGAATTCTCAAATATATGAAATAAACAAATATGATGTTTAAAAGTTCAGATAGCTCTCATTCTTGTAAAATACAAGATTTTATATTATAAATTTTTATGACAGAGGGAAATATCATAAAGTTGATAATTTTTTATTAAGTTGCAGATACAGGTTGACAACATAACTGAACTATATTTTTTACAAAGGAGATATTTTGTTTACAAAAAACATCGTTTTGTTGTGCTAGCAAAGCATATCTGCTCTTATCTCTCAGTGATTCACTGTAATTGAAGTTCTGATAGTATTACTATACAGAGGTAAAGTATAAAATGTACATAACAAGAACGATCTATATTTAATATTTTGAATAAAAAAGACTTATTCATACCCTACCCTTTCTTGAGCTAATTTGTCATTTGTTATATTTCAGATTAATTTGACCTGAGTATGCCTCATAAATGTGTTAATAGTGTAAGTATTTTGCTGTGTGTGAAGTGACTTTAGTATTTCAGAAATGTAGATTGACCCATTATTAAGAACCCAATTTTACCATTTCATTTTAATATAATATAGGCAGAAAAAACCTTGGTCTCCTCAAATTTGCTGTAATAAATGTGAGTTTAAGAGAAAGCAGCTTACAAAGCCTTAAAGCTGTTTCAATTTTTAGGAAATCAAAGAGCTAAAAGTTACAATCTAGCAGTTAATAAACTTCTGAAGACATACCAAGGATTAGGTTGTATTTACTAAAGACTCCTTTTCTATTTCTCATATTGACTTTTTTTAAGTAAATTTGGCACTTTTTGTGACAAACATGGAGAGTTATTAGGAAATTTCATCAAAGAAAAGAAGGTATAAAGGTAAGAGAGCTCATTATGCTTGAAAACTTTTGCTAGGTTGTCATCGGAGATGATCCAGAAGTAGACTAAAAACAAAAACCAAAAAAAAACAGAAAAGCTCTAGTAAATAATAAATGTGGAAGAGAATTAAAGAAGAGTTCTATATATATGTATACACATATAAATCTCTTAACAAAGAGCTAAGAAAGTTTTTCTGGTATCATATCATTATTCCTCAATTCCAATTTGGTTAGGATTAACTATTTTTGTATAGGAAAGAGTAAGCTTTAATATTTATAACCAGCGTATTTAACCACCAAACCGCCTGAAAAACAATATAATGGTTGTCATTAAAA